>BDIP01000646.1:0-15966 GCA_003568945.1 Kipferlia bialata
ATATATAACTACTTTATACACTGACAAAGAAGCTGGGTGTACCCCCCCCCCCCCCTCTTCTCTTCCGTTACGACAGAAAGCACGCGGGAAGACATAGGCCAAATCACTCCTACCTGTGGCTTGTGGCGCTTAAGAAGTGCAGGAGCAGGCTGGGGATCGATGGTCTGGGACACAGAGATCACCTGTGTGAGAACAGGACAAGAATAATCACAGTAATGACAGACGAAATGGAAGAGAGTGAGGTCAATACAAACAAAATCAGGTAGGGGTCGCTCCGAATGGCCATACCTGGGGGGAGAATGCCGCCGGGACATTCTTACTCATTGGCGGCAGCCTGGGGTAAGAGTCAGACCTGTAAAAACATAGCACAGTGGGAAGAAGAGCGATGGTAAAGAAATTAGATTGTCATACTTGCGTGAGGGAGCTCCCCTGGCTCCTGGGCCTTGGATACTGATAAGTCCTGACATTCAAGTCGGCAGGAAGTCAGTCTCCGTGGAAAGTAAAGGTCAAACGACCTTAGAAAGGAGGAAAAGACCTCTCCTTGTCGAACAACACAAGCAAGCTTGTGCAGCCGACGGCTCGAAGTCGTTGAGCCGAAGGGAGCGGAAGAAGCGCTAAAAGCGCCGGTTCCAGACTCTCTGCGGTGAACGACTGAGCGGTATGAACGAGATAGGTGCCTATTTTAGCATCACAAGCCTTCTGCTCTCGTCGCAAAAACACATAAGGGTTTGTAGTTCTCTTTCAGTTAGGCAAATCAATCGCAATATTTCGGTTCTATTTAACACAATCGCCCCCACTATATCATCGTGTTCACGGAAGCCATTACGTGCATCGCCCTTTGTTCGACAAAAGGGGTGGAAGAGGTGAAAAGGCACACTTTCGGCTTTAGCCTAATAGAAAGTTAAACCCTTTCTCCTGATCGACAAAAAGGTCACACATCAGTATCATCGGTCAGTCAGATCAATATTGGCCTCTACTGTGAACTGTAGTGTCAAGTATACAGTGAATGGTTGTCCTCAAAATTTTGGAGCTACCCGGTTCCGTGGGCGGCAATGTATTCTGCAACT
Source organism: Kipferlia bialata (assembly GCA_003568945.1). Classification (NCBI taxonomy): domain Eukaryota; phylum Fornicata; genus Kipferlia; species Kipferlia bialata. The sequence continues at coordinate 1,068 of BDIP01000646.1, forward strand.
CTCTCCTTGATGTCTGGCCTCTCCGTGACATCCTTCATCCTGGGTGAGATACAACTCTGAATGTGCGCAGAATTATACTATTGTGCAGTTTTAATATAGGTTACCATATAGTTATGATAAGAATAACATAGCATATCACAAAGCACGCACTCAAAGGTACTCCTGGAAAAGGGGTCTGGCTGCCCCTTGGTGACAAGCCTCTGGGCAGTATCCCTAGGAAGTGAGTCGGGTATTGTCAAGTGACAGAGTACAGCATACGGAATACCTTGATACAACATGTCCCGAGGGCAGCTCAACTGGGTCCTCCATGAGTCCATAGGTGATGGGGTCAAAGAGCTCCTGGGGGTTATGGTTATAATGAGCACATAGTGAACTGCATACAATTAATTGCATGAATGCGTACCTGAGTCCTCCATGTCATCTAGATACTAGATTATAGAAGGCCTCTATGCATGTCACTGACAATGACTCATTGTATATACATATATACATATATATACCTCCACATATATATATACATATATACATATATATACCTCCACATCTGAGTCCTCCATGTCATCTAGGTCACTGGTGTACTGGGAGGGGCTACTCTGGCCTGGGGTGAGTATATTCATATATTCATATTGATCATAGATTCATACTTTGTATACATCTAACACAGACACAGACATATGTCTGACTTACTTATCAACCGCAGCAGCTCCCCAGCTGCCCTAGAGCCTATGGATGCCCTGTTGTCCTTGATGGCCTGGGGTGAGTACATATATAGTATATATAGGTATGTAGTATATACATATAGTATGACACGATACATATACTATATATATGTGTGTGTCTCTGATTGCCTGTATGCTACTGGCCCTGGGGTTAGTATATATACATAGTATACACAGATATGTAGTATACATATATATATATATACACACCTGGATGCTGTTGGTGCTGGACTGGATGTCAGCCAATAGAGGCATCTCGTGTCTGGACCCCCCTGCCTGCATACCCCTCAGCACACACACCAGACTGCCACACACTATGCCCAGCATGGAGACAGCCAGCTGAATGTGGCGCTGGTTCTTACGATCTTGTAGCTATAGTCAGATAAATACACCTATGACCACCTAAGTATGTTGGATACTTGTATGAGAATAGCAATACACGCACCTGGGGTAGCTTGGCAAACAGATGATAATACAAAAGAATATGTATTGTATAAGTTGGACAGTAGGAATAATAGCAGACGCACTTGGGGTAGCTTGGCAAGTAGCACAACGAGGGCACCCCCTGCGTCTAGGGCTGCCTTGTCCCAGAGGTGGGTGGGGAGGGAGGGGAACACAGACAGGCAGCTGAAGAGTGAGGGAGGGCACACTCGCAATAGGTGTGCTTGAAGTTAGATTGGACTCACATTGCTAGTGGGAGCGTGCGCTGCAGGGAACCGATAATGAACTCCCCCTCAATCTCCTCAATGTCTCTCTCTATCCCCTTCACCTCTCCGTCTTCATCTGACTCGGTGTCACCGTATTGCTCCCTGGAGTAAGGCTTAGACGGGTTTGAGCATATATATTGGTTCATATATATACATAAATACATAGAGTCCCACCTGATACATATGAATTCATATATACATATATGTATAATACTCACTGTCTCACCTGAACGTGCCAGTGAGGAGGCTTACAACAGAGTCACAGTTCTGGGCCACCTAGGTTGTTAGAACAAACGAAATGTTGGTCATGGCAGGAAGATATCAGTTGGCATTTCTATAGGGCCACTCTCCGTATGAATTGCATTGGGTTCTAACCTGCCGAGACACAAGCTCAAAGAAGGACCGGAAGTTGGAAGACTTCTCTCCCCCTAGACGGCTGAGGTCGGCGAAGATACCCCTGCAGAGCTGGGTTAGAATCAAATATGACTCTATATAGAGAATAAACGGGGCATGTGGAGCAGGTGGCTGTGAGTGAGAATACTATGAATGCTATCTTACCTCCTGGGAGAGTGCCTCACTTGTCTGTGCCACACACAATGCACACTGCACCACATTGGATATCAGGTCCATGGCCAGGGGGTGGTTGGCCGTGTCGGAGGGCTTGGTCCGACACACAAAGTCCATAGTGACCCTGGGTGAGTAAGCTTACTCCTTCCCTCACAGAGAAGACAACAGGAGACGCTATATATATACCTTAGCACTAGCCCTGCCACTGACACAGGCAGTGGGTCCATGTCCAGGTCGATGTCCGTGTCTGTGTTGACCTCTCCACATGGCACCCAGGGCACCTCGTGCATGGCAAGCTGGGTCCATAGCAGCTGGGGTGAGTGTCTATAACACCCTAAATATAATTATAGTTACAAAAAATATATTCATTATACTCCTCGCTATTAACCCTGTAGGTCTCATAGTAAGGCCAAGAGACTGTACTACTCTAACTATATGCTATATATGCACAAATGATATTCACCTGCTCTGTTAACAGTGAGTCCCTGCTGCGTCTGGGTTCTATAAATATCTACCAGCCTATATATACATATACACACCAACACGATATATATATATAGATATCAATACTGTATCCAATCAGTACCTGCTGCGCCTGTCTAGGTATCATTGCACTCCCCCTGGCCAGTCTCTTGATGTCCCCATCTGCCACAGTCTCATAGTCCTCACACCGGAAGTAGGAGGATAGGACTCCAATGAGGGGGTAGACATCGCCACGCAGTGACTGGGAGTGAGGCTCTGATAGTGAATGGAATTGGGATATACAGGAGTAAATCAACCTTGTGTGTCACTGTCTCATCGCTGTTCTCCACATCTCCTGACAGACAGAGAGTGCATAGGACTGCAAGTGCATGGCCAAGGGGTGAACCCCGGCTGTTTGTCGTAAACAGCTCGTCGTGAGAGGCAGTGCTACGGTGCAGACACAGCTAAGGTTAGAGAGAAAGGCGAAGCCCAATATCAATGGGGGGTGGGGGGCAAGCCAGTACTTGGGTAGATTAATATCTCCTACCTGCAGCAGTAGCAGCACCATGGAGTGTGGCAGCAGTCTGTGTGGGTAGTTGGCCACAAACACCTCGCCCTGTCTGCACGTGGTGAGGGCAGCTGAGTACAGGCGGAACAGGCTGAGCAGGAAGCGACGGATATCGCCAAACACTGAGGGTGAGACATAATCAAACACTGCTATTTCATCACTCATCCCTATGAGAAAGTGTCACGAGCTATCTTCTCTTGCCTGGTAGTTTCATCATTGTGGCCGTATGCTTGATATATGCCAGCAGCAAATCGCGTCTCTTCGTAAGCTGTATCATCCGAGGGTCCTTCTTGGGGTCGGTGCCACCTTGCTTGCACATGTTGGCTACCTGAGGCTTAGAAAACAATGTGTGCAAGAACAGAATAATGACGGGTTCCAGTAAATACTATAAGCCAACAGACTCACCATTTTCATCAGTCCCTCCTTGTCTCGTGCCTCTCTGGGGTCAGAGGGGTAAAATAGTGGATAATATACAATAGAATAATATATTGAAAGGTGTCAAGCAATGCGGTCAGAAGGGAAAGGAGGTGAGAACGAATGAACACATATATGTCTTATGAGGTATCAAGCAACATACCTCTCAGCAGCTGTAATCCTAGTGGCCGAGGGTCCGAGGGAGTGGTGAAGAGAGAGAACGATGCTCAGTACGAGACGTGTGGCCTAGGGTGTGAGGACAGAAAGAAAGACAATCAAGAATAGAATTGTGTAAAAGACTGGCTACCAAGTACAAGGTGATATATATACATATAGCTATACTATACCTTTGACTCCGGGTCTGCCTTGGGCTGGAAGGGCGGGAATCTGGCGGCATTGTTAGAGGGGAGGTCCTCTGTTGTGTCACCTGGGATGAGAGTAGGCAACACTGATCCACAGGTGGTGAGTCTCTACTACTATATGACTGTATGAATAAGTATCCATTTACCTGTTGTGGTGACCATGTGGTTAAGCTTGGCCAGGTATGTTGGGTTGAGCATCTGTCTTAAGTCAACCTGCCGGGGGTCGCAGGACCTGTGGTAGGGGTGGTAAGAAAGGGGGGAGTGGAGTGCTATTATTATATATACCTCAGAGCCTGGCACAACCCGAGAGAGACGCATGCCTTAGAGACTGGGTCTATGTAGTCTCCATCGAAGGGGTCACTCTCCTGAGGATAAGAGGAAGGGGTAGAGAGAGAGGAAAGAAGTCCAAAGGAGGATAAGAATGAAAGTCTGCTGATTGGACTCATAGAGTATATACATCTGAATTCGACTCCGAGGAATACTGTGAACAGTCTACCTCTGTGACCCAGGATGTCTTGTCACGGCAGGTGTCAGAGAGCACCCTGTCCAGACACTGCAGCAGAGAGGCTTGGCAGGTGGGGGCAAGGGTGGCTGAAATGAGAGAGAGGGTGATACACATGTACTATTAGCATGCTTTGGTACCTATCAGTCTGGTGATTGGTCCATCCACCACTGTCTCCTTGTGTGACACCAGGTGGGGACTGGGGGGCTCATCGGATGCCATAGCCTCTGGAGGTTAGACAACAGCGCCAGCACACTTCGCTCAGTATACTCTATTTGATACACCCTCTACTATACACTATCTCATCACCTGAGTATGCCCTCCTGACCCTGTCTGTTGCACAGAGGGGGGCAGTGAAGCCTGGGGTCAGAAACAACACACACACTAATCACAGATACTAGTTATCCTGATATGCTACATACCTAGTGCAAACATGTTTGGCATCCCAGCTCCCTCACTCTCCCTCTCCCTGTCTTGCAGGTCCACCACAGGTGCACAGTGCTGGGTGAGTGCCCTCTCCACTAGAGTCTGTCCCTGTGCACCCATAGACAGTACGTGCTGGCACAGGACAGCACAGAAGGAAACAACCCTGAGGATTAGAATACATACGTATTGTGGTCCAGTACTCACTAATGGAATAATAGTAGTATTATAGTAAGCACAGGACAGCGGAAAAGGACACAACCCTGTTTATTAGGTGCCAAGTCACTCAAATATTGAGAAATATACCACATTTGTATACAGTAGTGATGTACTACCTGCCCAGCTTGTTGGACATCTTGATGGAGAGGGGGCCAGCACTGGAGGTCACCTATGGTTAGAGAGAAATGACTCTCTACCAATATGGAAGACAGATGTGTAGTATGCACACAAAATTTCTTCTGGTACTTACCTTAGCAGACACTGTGACACAGAGGTTGAGCATGCTCATGATGCAGTACTGGATGTGACCCGCAGATACTGCGGCCATGTCTCTCTGCAAAGAGAGAGTGTGTGAGACGAATCTGCCAACAAATGCATCACCCTGGGGTCCCATGCTCAGACACACCTGGGTAAGAGAGAGACTCTGACAGAGAGACAGACACTCAGGGAAGATATAGAGAGAGCACAAGAGAGAGAGGAGGGGGTCTGTTATACATACTGAGTTTCATACCCAAAGCAAGGAGAGAGAGAGAGGTATGACATATATATATATACTGATATGCATACCCCAAGCAAGGCATCGAGGCACTTGGCTGTGGTTGGACATGCATCCTCCCCCTTGACAGACACTGTCAGCATGGCTGGGCAGTGCATGATGGAGGAGATGAAGGCAGTCACTGTGTCTGCGGCATCTGTGTACTCCCTCTCCCTGGCCCTCAGGTGGGTGCTGACAAGGCGGTGCATGACAGCACCTGGGGTGAGGGGGAGAAGGGTGTTGTAAGTGTTAAAGAGTGCGGGGGGAGGGGTGGAACTGGTAGGGGTGGTGCATGACGCCTGGGATGAGAAGAGGGTGACAAATGTGAGAGAAGAGTTACTGTATATAATACAATATAGTAAGCGTACTCTGAAGAGACTGGCTAACACAGACGAAAGGAGAATGGGGGGTGGGGGGGGGGGCGGGGGGGATGACAGCCTCCAGTCATAGTCTAGGTGATACATGTGACAGACTATACTTCATGAGACAATACACACTGGCACACACCTAGAGATGGGGCATCATGTCTGGCAGCTACTAACAGAGCCACATCGAGTGTGCACCCGTCAGGAACCTAGATGGATAAGTGGCGAGGAGAGTGTGGTAGACTGGTCACTGCAGGAGAGGTATACAGTGACACGGTTAGTTGGAGGGGGGGGGGAGGGGGATTCCCTGCTCAGTGAATGACTTACTCATAGAGGTGTGTATCTGTAGATAGAACAAGGGAACTGACAAGTGACGTACTCACTTCAACTGAATATACCCAACCCTCCCTCTTGACACAACCATACAACACAGCCACAATTAGTTATAGCTGAGTGACACGCGGGTATTAGACTACGAGGTCACTCATACACTAAAGATAGCTATTGATACTTCGGCACAGGACACAGAAACAGCCTAGAGTATATACTATACAGTGTATATATATATATGCATCATACCGGAATGAGCCTGGCCTGTTTCTCATCATAGAGCAGAGTGGTGGACAGGGCCTGGAGGGCCTTGTTCATCGACAGATGCCGAAATCACTGGCCTTGTACTTAGTGGCAACAATAGGTAAAGAGAGGCTCTTCCCAATCAAGTAGTGACTCAGCGGGACCCTTTCTCACAATTAACCGTGTGCTCAAATAGTATACTCAACTACTCAAATAATATACAGCACACTGCTCTGAGCACACTGTGTGCTTCTCCTGATCACACTAGTACATTCCCATATGAATGTAACGCTGAACATGCTGGGAGATCAAATGATCCACCTGACGAACTGCTGATCCAATAGTCAACATCATCCATACATCTCTTGTCATGACCCCCTCGATGGCTGTTGGATGGTGTGAGACAGTACGCAACGGTGGTATTTGACTCTCATACAGTTGAGTGTGCAGCAGCAACAGCCGGTAGGCTGACAAGGGAGGAGAACTATACGACATCGTGCACAATCGAGTATATTTACTGTTACTATGACGGTGTCCAGGCTGAGTGAATGCCATATAGAGATTGTGTCGGGTCATTCTGAGACAGTTTGGATGGATACAACCATTGGCTATGACAGTATAAGTTAACACATTCCCAGTGCCTGTGGAACTTCAACAGTGTTGAAGCACTCTCAGAGTGGTTTTCTGAGAGTGCAAGTCAGTGCTCTCTCCTGTACCCCACCAATATTCATGAGACAAATTGGGTAGAGCATGGTAATGGTATCGATTTCTATTGCCTAAGGCTCTTTCTGGCATACTATGACACTATACGCATTTCTTTAATGAAGCCTACTATATGGAGGGGTCTTCAAAAGTTGATATATATGTAAGCGTTCTCTTTCTCTGCAGTACTATATCAAGGGGACACGTGGTTAGAAGCAACTTGATACTACCCACAGCATCTGTATCAGAGGAGATCTGGATGAGTGAAATCTTAGGCTAACCCAATAGGTCCTGGGGCAATTCTGCTGATACATGACAGCACTCTCTCTCTCTCTCTCTCTCTTATTGTGCTACCTCTGTGATGACAGCACTAGGTGGGATGACAGCCCATCTCATGCTAGGGTGTGGGTACTCCAGCTCGGGGTCTATGTAGTGCAAACATGTGTCATGCTGACCTGTACCAAGCACCAAGGCAGGATAGAACATAACACCACTATAGTAGTCGTTCTGTGTTACATCTGGGAACCTACCAACTTCACCTGATATGGTGTCATACACGTGCCACATGTATGTCTCACATCTCAAATCGTTAGATGACTCTTGACACACAAGCATCAGGCGCCCAATGCTTAGCAGAGTGTCTGCTACACCTGTGTCTGGGATCACTACTCCTGTCTCCACTGTCCATCCTGCACCTTGCTCCAGAGAGATCACTTGGCCACTGTTCATAATGGCATATACTCTGTCATATATGGTGCAGGGTTGGCGCAGATACCGCTGAAGCTCTGGTGAAGAATTCCTCCCTCACCCAGCCTGCTTCCCCTCTCTCGGGGTCATACACCCAGAGGGGGACACTTTTACTGAGTATTTGCGTGCCCATATGAGTAGACTCTCCAATTATGTAGCAGCGTCCATTGTCAGAGAAACAACGTCCGAAATCTACGTCGTGCACACTTGGTCCTCTCTCTCCCTCTCTCTCTGGACAGTCAATCTCATTAAATGACGTGGGAGAGTCTAAATCCATGAAAGACATTCGCCCCTTCCCTGTGTCATCACACGTGTAGGCATATAGCCTTGGCCCGACACTGTAGAGTAATGGGGAGAACGTATAGTTCTCTGGATCGAACTCAAGCATATCAAGTGAATGGTTCTTTATGGCCCCGGTCTCTGTGAGGGTGTAGAAGTGGAAGAGGGGAGCATCATGATCCGTTGAGACAGCCATGTTGTGGAGTACAGAAAGGCTAAGGTCGGCATTGCCTGGTAGCTCATCCTTCACCCTCTCATGTGCTATGAAGAGAGGCTCCATTATCTCTCAGAAGAAGAATAGCTTACGGGGGAGCTGCCAGCGGGTGGGGGTATAGAGTCTAGTGGCCAGACACAGTAGCACTAAGAGGGTTACACTTTGAGGGTCTCACTCAAGAGTATGGAGCCGTCGAATGAGAGGATCATTGTGAGACCATTTCTTAAGAATTCCATATCACTGTATATGAACTTCTTTGGTACTGTTGATCAAGGTAATTTGCCCATACCCTATTATGATACCTCCATAGCAGGTGTATCCTACACGGAAGCTGGTAAAAAACGCCAGTACACAGTCTGCCGATTGAGTAGGAGCTACTACCAGTCAAGACGCGTATGACTCCTTGATCTCTCTAACTAAGAGATAGACTCATTGAGTTCAAAACCATAGCAGCATAATAGTCGTTGTTTACTTGAGATTACAATAATATGGCTGATATACATCTATTTCCTAGCTATCTGAGACTCGAGCGCTGCTATAACCTGACCGTAGTGGTGTGTGTAGTGTGCCTTGCACTTGGCTATCTCCTGTGCCATGTGTGTCTCATAGGCACCCCTCAGAGCGGCATGTCTGTCTATCAGGCCCTGGTTCTCCTTGGTCCTCTCACGCAGCTCTGCCCTAAGAGCCTCAGCCTCAGCCTCTGCAGCTCTGGCCAGGTCTAGCTCGCGTTGTGTAGACACCAACTCCTCCTGTAGAGCGGATATGTACTGATGGAAGAAGACATCGTCCTGATGGGAGTCGTGTAGACTATGCGTGTTGGAGACGGATGCCTGGGTATAGGTGCTGCTGGGGGGAGTGGTACCACTGGCACTACCCCACTGTGTGTAGACAGGCTCTGGTCTGTGGAGCCAAGTGACATTGGGTGCAACCCTAGAGGTGTCAGACACTAATCCGACACTGACATGGTGTGATGCTGGTACTTGGCGTGCAACAGAGTTGGAGTAGCGTGCAACACTAGTGCTCATGTCTGGACCTATACTGATATGCTAAATTGAACTCAGTGGAAGAGAGGATCGTGTCAGCAATCTACCAACTACCCTCTACACGACCATGCCGCGTAGAGCTAAAACTAATGACAAGTGTCAAAAATGTCTGAACCCTTATTTCAATACTTTTACCCGATGATTGCAAACAGTACTATACATACTGCGCGGACTGCGCAGCGCAGCCGTAAGACCCTCGAGTACGTATGACGTACTGCGGCACATGCGTGAAGTGGTATAACAAGGCTGGGATCAAGGGCTTCCGGTAATGTATAGTGTATGCAGTTTCAGAGTCTGAACTTCAGACTACAGACTCTAGTCTACAGTACCGTGAGCAACCCTCTCACTGAAAAGATGCTATTCTCCCCTAATACACGATCATTGAACACGATCTTTTAGGAAAAGCTATTGACAATACTACTCTTCCAGTCAATCATCCAGCAACTCTGGATTCTATTGTGATTATTGCTCAGATTAGAGAGACACTTCCATATGGAGTGTGGGTGTGCCGTCTGCGCAGAGCCAGACAATGGACCTTGGGTAGTCACCCGCTGTGGACATGCATTCCACAGAGCTTGTCTGGAAGCTTCTCTGAGGTATGTGACACGGTATATTTAGGGCCATTCCACGGAGTGTTTCGGGCGTTCTTTAGAATGTGTTATGAGGAATTGTTGGATGCATGGTATTGTAGAGATACTCCTGTATTATCGTCATATACCACAATAGAATACCATCCGTGAGTGTCTCTATTGTCTCTCTCTAAGGGAGACTCTCTAAGCATAGGCACAACAACCTCTGTCCCATGTGTCGTGGCCATGTAGCTATGGATACCTGCTACCCACTATTCCCGGTACGTACTACATAGCCTATACTATCTGCTATGTACACAGGTACAATAGAGACCCATGCCTTGTGTACACTATCTGTTAGTCAGCCTCGGGGCTCTCAACAGCCTATAACATACATATCTAGCACAGTGTGGTTATTCTTTATGGCGTGTGTATCTAACAGCAGACCGTAATCGAAGGCAGAGAGGGTACGAGTACTAATGTGGAGGCAGAGGAGACGATACGTGTTCTCCTCAACAGCATCCAGGACGGCACTGCGGGAAGAGTGGCTGAGCAGGAAAGGGCAGCCCGGGAGATTGAGCAGCTAACAGAGGCCTTGCGGCTTGAGGAGTTCAGAAAAAGGGAGGCATTGACCCAGTTAGCCAGAGAGCGAGAGAGAGCAAGAGAGAGGGAGAGGCAGCAGCACACAAGAAGACCAGGTGCAAAGGGGTTTAGAGAGGTGATCTCAATACTAGGCCTTGTCATTGGGTGCATCAGCGCTCTGTTTGGCCTTGGTCTCTGTGCAAGGTACACCCCACTACTGCAGGGATTTGCGGTGTTGGCACGTGGTCTCTGGTGCTCCGTTAGATTCACTCGAGACTGTGCAACAATGGTACTCTGGTGGTGCTTTAGAGGTGTAGCTTGGCTGTTGAATACTGCAGCTACAGCACTCAAACTATACGTCTATACCTTCCCGGCAAACCCAGTTGTGGGTGACTGATGTTAAGAAGGCAAACTAGCATTGTCCATTTATAGATAACAAACTTGGTTATGGTTATGCCATCTTGTCGGAGAGCGTTTTCAGAAGTTCTAACACCTGTGTTCGTTTCATTGTCTAGTAAAACCTTTCTCTGGGTAACGTATTCATTTACACTTCATTTGGCTATGTGACAGAGAGAGAACTCTGCTGAAACCGTCGTGCGTCTATTACCCAGTTGTGGCTTGCATTGTGAAACCACTACTGTGTTATACAGAGCTATGGCTGTGCACAGAGCTCGACACATCTGCCAAGACATGCATCTTCACACTGGTCCACACACAGACACCCCACACCCTGGCACTCACACATCAGAGGGCAGAGGGAGAGACACACCGACTCACAGTCAGAGAGACAGTGGAAGGGAGCTGCAGAGCCAATGGGTGGATCAACCAGGTTACCGTCGTCGTCTACTGCACAGTAGGTACCACACTCCTCTACCTCTACACAGGGGTCACACTCGATGATGTCGTCGTCGTCGGGTGGGATGGGGGTGGTGCAGTCGTAGCCTGGGTGAGGTATATTGACGACAGGTTGATAATAGACAGAGACACTCTGTCAGAGAGAGAGAACAGATACTCGAAGGGAGTTTGTTGCAGTCGTAGCCTGGGGTAGTGATTGGGTGGTTATGGAGTGAGAATACAACTGGGAGAGAGAGTTACCTAGTGTGCACAGTTGTAGGTGAAGTCTTTTAGAGGTAGTCTAAAGAGACACAGCAATGAGAGTGTTGGAATACACATTGACACAGAGATACCCAGTGTGCCGCAGTTGTAGTTGAAGTCATGGGGAGGGAGGTCACAGTCGATGTCAGCGTTGCACTGGACAGACAGAGTCTGAGGGTGAGAGTAGTGTCTACTCATTTATAATTGTCGTATACTAAGAGTGTGTGAATTACTAATCCCTAACGATGGTACCGTTAATGACTGACTGTACCTGAAGGAACTCCAGCTCTAGGAACTCCACAGGTACAGAGCCGGAGAGAAGGTTGGACACAACGTCAAAGACCTGGTGTGAATGTATGTGAATATATGTGATGTGCTAACTGAGTGCAACAGACCGAGCAAAAGCGATAAACGGGACTATGTGAAGTAGGGTGGTGTGAGAACTACTATCAACTAAAGAGACCGTACCCGTATGTACTCCATCTGGTCGACACAGGTGGGTATCTCCCCAGAGAGAAGGTTGTTGCCCAGGTTTAGACTCTGGTGTGAGATACTACCATATGACGATGACATACATACTACCTGCATGTGTCTCCACTGGACTTACTATGTAGTCATACACCACTGCCTATATATGTTTATAGATTACAGTTTCTATTACTATACCACCTGCATGTGTCTCCACTGGCATATGCAGTCATCGATGGGGCCAGACAGGCCAGACTTGTTCATGGACAGAGACTGATATGAGTAATCAATAGAGTGGTTGTCTACACGCATTGATAAGAAACCAATACCTTCAGCTCTGTGGCCCCACACAGTGCTGTAGGGAATCCCTCGATGTCGTTGTCATTGAGTGTGACAGTCTGGGGGTTAGGTTGGTGACTGTACCTATGTGGCAATGGGCAGTTGAGGAATTCTGTTGAATGAATACCCACAAATGTTTGATGGACATTTGACATACCTGTAGAGAGGTGAGACACGATATGGTGTCTGGGATTGTGCCGTACATGCCAAAGTCTGGGGTGAGAAACACAGTGATCTAGTATACATTGATAGACTGCCACTCACCAAATAGTAGTCCCAATATGTTGAGAGACCATCACTCACCTTGCATGTTGAGCACCTGGACAAACCCTCTCTTGCACTGCACACCAGTCCAGTCGCAGATGTCAACGTCACTCAGCCTGTGGTCAGTATCACTATCTATACTACCAGTATGTGTGATACATACACTGCCGACAAGAGGAGCGCCAGCACAACGGCATTCAGCGCTGAGAGTACTTAGTGTGGTGCTATGAAACAGAATGACATCAATACACACAAGGCAGTAGATAGTACATACCAGTTTGTGCTCTTTGTCCACATGTCCCCATCTGTGGCATAGTAGAGCTCAGTGAGTACATCTCTCTCAGAGGGACATTGTGCAAGGGCAATGCCGACCAGGCAACCAATCAGTGCAAGTAGGAGCATCTATATACTGATGTCAGGGACTCAATCCGCAGTGTGGTAAGCACACTGTATACGCTACCCTGATACGGCAGGTCGTAGTATGATCGATGAATGGGAGTCGTAATTCTATGATCCTGGTGTTGCTGAACTGTATACCTTACCACTCTCTCTCTGAAGAGAAGGAGAGTGAGCACTAGCTGTAGCAAGAGCTCCTTAACTGTAGAATGACCTCAACAGTGATGTTAACAGTGTCACTATTCCCTCAACAGTGTCGAGTCTCTATGCTGCCAACGACAACTGTTGACAAGTGTCAACAGTGACAGAAAATGTCATCTGTCAGTATGTCCTATACCTGGTCTTATATGACCCTCTGCAACTGTATTGTTCCGCCGAAGTCTATTCCTGCTCTAGAATCTTGTCGCACAGGACAGGAGTATTTGGATGAGTAACAGTATTGGCAATGTATATATCGATGATTTCAGAAGGCTCGGGACCTTCAGAAGAACTCCCACAGGCGTTGATATCTCCCGTTGGTACGGCAGACGGCACTTTCCCATTATTGGAGAGAGAATAGACACACGTTGACACTGCGGTCTCACCGAGGAGCTCACCGTCTCCGTCAGTGTCAATGGCGTTGGCGCGAGATTGTTCCAATCTGATCTCTACGTCTGCCTCTCTGGATATACCATGGCCATTGAAGTAGGCCCGTCGCTTGTCATTCATAGCCTAGGCGTCAATGGAAGCAATGATTATAGTCCATCAGATTCACATGCCTATTAACATACCTGTCTCTCGGTTACTGTAGCAAATGAGTAGTGCACAATACAGCCAAGCACACCCATACATGACCATATGATGGAGAGACAGCCTGAGGCTACGGCAGCGGCACAGTATGGACCATAGTATCTGAAGAATGAGGAAGACTCGGTGTGTATGCAACGCGATTATATAGATAGACCTCACAAAGTGGGTGTGAAGAGTACCAGCACTTACGTGTCCCAATGAATACCGCTGTGTGTGGAGTGCAAGTACTTACACATGGGTGGACTTCGGTGCTTTGTAGTAGTGCACATGCCGAGACAGTGCGATGTGCATGCACTGGAAGCGGATATAGCTCTGCGGTAAGAGGGTCGTTGCCATTGCACGAATGTATATCTATCACCCAGATTTTCAATTATATACATTATATATACAATATATACGTAAGACTGAGCCTCTCACCTCTATTGCAAAGAGTAGACCTGCGCTGAGATTGACCCACATGAAGACCTAGGGTTAGACTACTACATTATGTAATATACAATATATACATGATATAGAGATGTGGGGGATTCTATTTGAGTCCCACACTGTGCGCCACAGGTAACAACTACTCTACCTGTGGCTTCCTATACGCTCTTCTCTTCAGCAGTCTGCTCCAATAGACAGCCCAGAGCGGCATCGCTGGGTGTTATAGGAGCTGCATACACTGATAGATATACGCCAAACTGCCACACTCTCATGGGATTCAAATGGGACCTGTACACACTGAGAGACACACAAACCTTACTGAAACATCGATATGTGACTCAGGTGGCCGTACCTGCAAATGACACCTCACAGCACAGCATGATGACACAGCCCCAGTCCCACTCCTGAGACACAAGCATGTGGATCCAACTGGAGGTGAAATACTCCTTACATATATAAATGGAAATCTTGTTTTCCGTCGGAGGTAGGGCTTCAAAAATATAGAGATAGATTTTATATAGAATAATGATATTCTATATTTCTATATTTTAGAGACAAAAATGTGCTGAA
>BDIP01000648.1:4753-15921 GCA_003568945.1 Kipferlia bialata
TGTATGGATACATTAATAGTATATATACCTCTTGATAGTCTTGTCCTGGTCCACCCCTATCTGCCCTGACAGCAGGGAGTGCCTCCTCCGATAGGCAGGGCGGGTCAGCAGGGTGTACACAATGGTGGCCACGTAGCCTTGGGATGAGAGGGAGAGAGGCAGTGGGAGTAGGGGAGAGAGAGAGGGAGATGATCTACGGATGCCACGCCTCTCGAGCGTAGTATGATGCACACAGAACGCACACAGTACCTGCGACGAATGCCTGCCAGGCCACCTCGACATACAGGCCCATGGGGATGATGTACACATCGGAGACAGCAAAGTAGGCAAAGTAGGTGAGGAGACCGGTCTGGAAGATGTTGAGGACTAGAGGGCTGCCCCTAGTGGTTAGATAGACACAAGAGAGAGAGAGAGAGAGAGAGAGAGAGAGAGAGAGAGAAAAGAAAGAAGGTTACCGTACTTGTCGATGATGGAGCCCAGCCTGCCCAGGAAGTTGAACACTGTGTACACTGTGTTGAGGACAGACATGACCTGGGACTGGTCATCCCCGTACCTAGGGGGTTAGCATATGTGTATGTATAGAGAGAGAGAGACAGAGGTAGGGGGGACAACCTGTCCGTGGCGTATAATGTATATGTATATATGTATGACTAACATAGAATATATATGTGTGTATATGTATAGACACACACCTGTCCGTGGCGTATGGCAGCAGTGAGGGTGTGAGTGTGTATATGAGCAGACTGGTCCACAGCATGTGCACGCAGGGTGTGACATAGGCAGAGAGGGGCGGTGGGGGTATCCGGTTCTGGGTCTGGGACCCGGCCCAGGGCTCCATGCCACCACTGCCGCTGCCTGGGGTAAGTATAGGTATGGGTATATACACATAGAGAGAGAGAGAGAGGTGCAGGGCTCCATACCACCACTGCCACTGCCTAGAGGTGAGGAGAGATATGTATATACATCATGTATGATATAGATATAGAGAGAGAGGGATAAGGGTTCAGGGCTCCATGCCTGGGGGGGAGGTGAGGTGGAGGCATAGGTATATGTGGGTATACAGTATCAATTTGCATCATAAATACCTCCCAGCAGCAGCCCCTCGGTCTCCTCATAGCTGGGGCTGGACCTGTCGGCACCGGCCTGGGTATGAGTGTATATAGTAGTATATGTTTATCGAATTTTGGTACTATATACCTTGTAAGCCTTCTGACTGGCCTCTGTGTTGAGCACCACCACAGCAATGACACTCACAGCCTGCATGGGGAGGACAAGCCACCAGAACAGACTCACTGAGATCAGAGAGAAAGAGAGAGAGAGAGAGAGAGAATGCGTCCTCTCCCTATGGTAATGTATGTAGAGAGGCAGCTTACCTTGTGGGTCCTCCAGGCCTATCTGCACATTGCCCAGGAGGGCTGCCACCAATACACTATATATATACTATATCTATATACATATATATATCTACCTTGTGGGTCCTCCAGGCCTATCTGCACATTGCCTAGCAGTGCAGTGACCATACCAGACACAGTGAGACCGGTGGAGGTGATGGAGGTGTAGTACGGGTCACTGGGATGAGGAGAGCGAAGGGGTTCTTTCTTACTTACTTATAGATAGCTGCCTATATATATCAATTGTGAATATCAGATGTAATGTGACCGGTGGAGGTGATGGAGGTGTAGTAGGGGTCACTGACAGTGAGAGATAGCAGCATTCACAAAGTGGGACAGAGAGAGTGATATGTTGATAAATTGAGTACCTGTTTGCGACGTATGAGAATGTGAACACAATTGCTGTGCACCCTACTATACCAGCCATGAAGGAAGCAAGGAGGACCATGACTGATACGTCATCTACAGTCACTGGGGTTAGACATATAGATATGTATACAGAGAGAGAGAGAGAGAGAGAGAGAGAAGACATGAGAGAGGCGAGGAGGACCATGACTGATACGTTGTCAACAGTCACTGGGGTTGGAGGAGAGAGAGAGATGAGTAGAAAGATGTGCGTGAATATGGTATACTCACCATCCCATGCTGTGGCCAGTCCCACATCAGTATATATATATATATTGCCCACATATATGTATACTATTACACATACTGATGCTTATTATCAAATATTACTATTAAACACTATCAGTTAGTCACTCACCATCCCATGCTGTAGCCAGTCCCACACACACCAGACACCCTATGCTGAACAGGAGGAGGAGGACAGTACCATCCCTGGAGTGAGATAAGACAATAGAGATAGGTATACATATATATACATATGTTGAGAGAGAAAGAGAGATAACATGAAGAGAGGGACAGTGTCATCCCTTGGGGAGTGAGGTATATTGATATTGGGATAATATATATGTGATATACCTGGGGGGGGGGGGAAGAGAGAGAGAAAGAGAAGGAGGGAGAGAAAGAGAGAGAGAAAGAGTAAATGGAAAACTACATGGGTGAGCGGAATGCATGCTTACATAATTAGAGCACTCGGAGAAACAACCAAGAGCTGATGGTAATATAAACACACACTCTGGTCCAAAGCTTGGGTAGTATATAGAATAGTATACACTCACCGCATCCCCCCTGTCTTCCTCCCCCTCATCACGACCATCAGGAAGGGCATATACTCATATATATATATATATACTATATAGAACACATAATATAGTAGAGAGCGTCTTCATACTCACCTCATCCCCCCTGTCTTCCTCCCCCTCATCACGACCATCAGGAAGGGGTATTCAATTATGCAATATATTCATCACAGTCATACTATATATACAAATATGGATATGTAGTACATATTATGTACCTCATCCCCCCTGTCTTCCGCCCCCTCATCACGACCATCAGGAAGGGGTATTCAAATATGCAATATATATATCACAGTCATACTATATATACAAATATGGATATGTACCTCATCCCTCCTGTCTTCCTCCCCCTCATCACGACCATCAGGAAGGGCAGGATGTTGGCCAGATTGTAGCACACAGTGATGTGGGAGGAGATGGCATCGCCCTCGGGCAGGGTCTGGGGGTATTAGAACACACTGATACATATAGAGAGAGAGAGAGAAAAAGAGAGAGGGGGAGAGAGGGTGAAAGGGAGAGGGAGTGGGAGGAGATGGAATCACATTATTATCACTTGAGCAGGGCCTGGGGGTATCAGCACACTGAGAGACACACCTATTTACATTTCAAGTCTGCTCATATAGAACCATTGATTGAGGACATCCCAAGTGTAGTACAACCTGCATCATGTGTATCCACATACCTTGATGAAGAACGGGGCCTCACTCCAGAGTGCATTGATCAGGGTGAATGGACCAAACCCCAGGCACAGGTGCAATACAGTACCCAGGAACCGAGACATCTCTCTCTCTCTCTCTCTCTCTCTCTCTCTTTCCCTTTCTCTCTTCCTTTCTCTGTTTGGCTTACTCTCTCTCTTACTCTCTTTCCGTCTCTCCTACTCTCCCTATACAGTATGGATACGAGAGAGTGAGCAGGCAAGTCTATACTCCACTTGATACCACTCGCACTGATAGAGGCCATGCCAGGATCTAGGGTTTTTGTTTCGACATTCAGCACCCTTTTGCGAACCGTTTGTCGAACCGTTCATTACTAAGTAGATCTACTGAGTGAAAGCGACACACCTAAATAAGGACCTAATACCCACACTCAGTATCACATTCAGAAGAGCTTTTCCATTACAAAATAATGGGGATCTATTGTACACGCATAATAAAGTAGTTGGTACATAATACAGACTCAGCACAAAGGAACACACCGTGATAAGGTAGGAAGTAAAGGTTCACGGATACTCACTAAAGGACTCTGGGCAGGTCTACCAGGTCTAGAGAGTACCCATCATTCCTCGAGTCTGTCGCATACATATACACTGAACACTTACAGATATATGTTCGGTTAGTAGCTCTAGACCCTTTCCAGAGGCATGTCCTCATAGGTGTAAAGATGCGCACACCTAGTGCCAAACACCGCCCTTACCAGTTCTCGGAAGGTACTGAAACACGCACTCCGTGACGAGAGCACTGACAAAGGTACACCGCGGGCTCCGTCTTGGGGTAGACACCACCACTACCCCATCAATATCTAAAACCTAGATACAAGGCACTTCCCTACACCTCGTGCACCTCTTGTGCCATACAGTGACCTACAGTCCATCTAGCTGCCTTGCCATCTCCGCTATCCCAGCCAGGACCAGGGGTGCATTGGACACATCATCTGCTGCCTCCAGCAGACACTGTACATCCACGGGTAGGTGCCTGGTGGCGTCAAAGCGAGAGGGCAGGGAGACACACTTCTCACCACCGTGGGTCTCGACATACTCCTGAGGGTAAGATAATACTTCAGTGCCAGAGTATATATGTACATACCTTGAGATCCGTGACTGCCCCCTTCACTGTCTCCATTGTGAGCAGTGTGTCGTATACCGGGTCCCCCGTGTCCACCCCGATGCACAGCAGACCTGTATCAGTATCAGTATCAGTATCAGTATCAGTATCAGTATCTATTATATATGATACTGATGCAGACCTGTCCCACCCCGCATGTGGTCATACTGGTAGACGGTGCCACGTCTGGCATCGGCATCAAGGGAGTGGCCCTAAGGGTGAGATATCTATATATATATGTGTGTGTATATACTGGTAGATGGTGCCACGCCTAGCATCGGCATCAAGGGAGTGGCCCTGAGGGTAAGGGAATATATATACTCTATATATACTATAGACATATGTATATACACTACCTTGCTGTACATGTACTGTACATACACTGTATATCACTGCTGTATTGCCCAGTAGTATACATAACCACGAAATATATAGACTCATATACCTTGCTGTACATGTACTGCAGCACTGATGTCTTGTCCAGGGTGGCCAGATGGGCAAAGTGAACAGAGGGGACCCACGCCCAGACAGGCCTAGTGTCAGGGTGTATCTCTACAGATAGGGGGGGTAAGAGAGTTAGAAAGTAACACAGACCCATACATAGGTATACACATGCATACCTGATGAGTGCCGTTGACACAAAGGACAGGGACACCAGGGGGGATACGCCTGGGGGGTTAATGTACCATGACTGGGTGTACCTAACAAATACGATCCATGAGTTTCTTTGCATGTGATGTATGAGGCACGCACCTGGCGTGATTGACCTGAGCATAGATGTATATACATATACACCGCTGCCGGGTATGAGTGTGATAGTACATGACACCTGTAGTGCTTAATTCTTTGTATATAGTAGCGTACGGTATATAACATACCTGGCGTGATTGACCTGAGCTGCAGCCCCGACACCACCCCCTCCTGCCCTGTGTCTGTGCCTATCTGACACGACATGCCCACAGTCACATACCCAGACACACCGTGGGTGGCAGCGGAGAGAGTGACCTGGGGGTGAGGCATGTATAGAATATATCATAGGGGGAGAGAGAGAGAGAGAGAGAAACCGTGGGTGGCAGCGGAGAGAGTGACCTGGGGTGAGGTATACATATATATGTGTGTGTATATAGAGAGAGAGAGAGAGAGAGAGACAACTTGGGTAGCGGCAGAGAGCGTGACCTGAGTGTTACTCACATACATACATACATCATAGGTATTCAATGCAGTTATATGCTATCATGATGGGTGTACATTATACCTGTCTTGCTGCCAGTATGAGTGTGTCTGGGGCATTGAGTGATGAAGTGATGTATATGATACACTACGAAATATATAGCAACAAGCTCATCTATATAGTACTATATTATGCATACACTTTCATGGTGTATACTATCAACTATACAGTACTATATGATACCTGTCTTGCTGCCAGAATCAATGTGTCTGGTGCATTGAGGGTGGCATACCCCACGGACCTGGCCCTAAGGGGTCAGGGAGAGAGTCAGGAATTATATACATAGAGAGGGTGATATCAAAGAGAATAGATACAAGTCAAACTACATATATGTGAAACTACTATGACAGATACCCCTACCTGTGTCCCAGTAGACACGGTGCTATGACCACGTGACTGGCCACAGCCACACAGTCAGACAGGTGCACACCCTCGCCCATGCCAGTGCTGCCCTGGGGGTTAGTGTATGATAATCATAGACAGCGAGATACAATACATATTCATTCAAATATGCTTTCTCTTTAGATCTGGCGATGAGTTCTGATGAGACTTCATGCCCTACCTCGAGTGCAGCTGGGGGCACATAGACTGTATACACTAAGCACTGAATACTATACATATACATACTCCAATGATGCAAATACATAGATACATACATACCTCCAGTGCCGCTGGGGGCACATAGACTGTGACTGCAAAGGACAGAGAGGAACTGTCCAGACACCTAAGAGTTAGTACACAAGATATTTATGCACTATAACTAAATACTACAGTATAGCGCCAAAGGGTGCAAAGGATAGAGACGTACTGTCCAGACACCTGAGGGGTTAGCACACATACACATCCACACCTATACATACCATTGCGAAATGAATATGTACCTGTGGTATATAGCCCCAGCCGGTACCAGTGTATTATCCTCAGCATCTGCCTCTGCACTTTCTACCACACCCTGTATGGATGGGTGTGGGGGGCCATACACAGGCAGTGTGTGTGTGTCCTTGTCGACATACACTGCACCTGTGCCCTCACCCCCAGGGTGGGAGGGAGAGACAAAGGGGGGCAGGGAGAGAGACGCAGTGTCTGTCATGTCTACATGGGGAGAGCAGACATACGGGGGAGGGAGAGGGGAGGGGGAGGGCACCCCCAGGCCATCTGGTATGGCCACACCCCCACCCACACCCCATGACAGTGGTGATACAACACGTGCTATGGCCTCTGGGTCACCAGAGAGAGAGGGCAGGTTGCACCGAAGGGCGAACCTTCTGAATAAAGGGTCCATGGCCTGAGAGGGTGTGGGGGATATGAATGAGACAGAGCACCCTAGGGAGAGTGCTAGGCCCTTGACCCGGACGTGGCACCTGGCGGATAAGAAGACGAAATATGCTATACATATAAACATATATATATATATATATATATATATATATGAGAATATATGATAAGGAGAGGAATCATACGAAATTGTGTCAGGGATGAGAAGAAGACGAAGAATCCATGTTCTTGGCGCTACTATCACTATATCTTGCCCTATTCTTGGTATATATACATATCATTACTTGATACATACCTAGCCGACAGGGCACAGGTCAGGGCAGAGAGGGCCAGGGGTCTGGTCCTGGCCCTGTTCTTGGCTGACTGTACCACCCTGCGTCTCTCTGCCTCGGTGGCACCCCTGGGCACAGCCTTGACTATATGGAGTCGGTCTCTGGTGTATTAGTATTGAAAGAAATTCTTTTGTATATATATATATGTGTGTGAATATATATAAGGGACAGCCTTCACTATGTGCAGTCGGTCTCTGATGGGTCAGTATGGGTATAGGTGGTAGTATTTGAGTGAGTATCAGTAGCAATATCATATACCTAACGAATGAGCACGTATCCCTAGGCGAGTGCCCCTTGGGTGTAACTAGCATAGTATATATAGATTAATATATATATATAAATATATATAAGATATACCTCACGAATGAGCACGTATCCCTAGGCGAGTGCCCTTTGGGTGTGACAGAGGTGTCTGGGCCTAGGCCTATCACACTCAGACAGTACGAGATGTCAGACTCGACGGGGTTGCTGCACACAAGGACAAGTCTGGGAATTAGAACAATAACATTCTCAATGTAAGACCCACTATAACCATGTACTCTAATGAACTATGTACACTCCCATACCTAGCATTAGCGACCCCCAGCCACCCGAGCTCTGCCAGCCCCACCCTGTCACACACACACACATATACATATATATATCTATATATATGAATTAGTATAAACTAGTACATATTAATGCTTCCTCACCTAGCATTAGCGACCCCCAGCCACCCCAGCTCTGCCAGCCCCACCCTGTCACACACACACACCACTAGGAATGGCATGGAGAGAGTGGGCTGGGCAGCCATCTGGGAGGAGAGGCGGCGCTGCAGGGCACCGCTCTAGGGTGAGGATGTGAAAAGGAATGAGCAGTTGTATTCTATGCTTATACCTTAGCTCTGTCTGCGTGCATCTGTGCCTCCCACTATACTCTCTCTCTCCATATATATATGTATGTACAACACACATCTGCCCTATGTATACCTTAGCCCTGTCTGCGTGTATCTGTGCCTCTCTCATGGCATACACTAAGGCACATGCCCTCTTCTGTCTGAGCAGGGACTGGCAGAAGGTGACACAGGAGCCTGGTATTAATAAAACTCGTACGATTATGTATACAAGTATATAATGTATCTGTATGTATATATACATATATATGCCCTCTTCTGTCTGAGGAGGGACTGGCAGAAGGTGACACAAGAGCCTGGTGTAGGTATAGATATCACAAGTACAATTATGTTTATATATGTATGGATATCTCAATACGCCCTCTTCTCTATGAGAAGGGAGCGGTAGTAAGTGGCAGAAGGTGACGCTAGACCCTGGAGGGTGAATGAGACATCTACGTGTAGTAGGCAGAGATAGTACACTCCATCAGTATAACAGTATCTACCTGTCTCCCTCCGTGTGTCTCTGTGTGTCTGTCTCTGTGTGGGCAAGGAGTGTGACAGCTCCCTGTCCACCGTGTATGTCTCAGTCTCCAGGGTGCCACTGGGGACACCTACCTGGAGGGGTCAGAAATATCAATCACAAACCAGTGAAATATCTCACTCAGACCCATTCCTCCCCTACCTTCAATTAAAGAACTATTGTATGCATATACATAATGTACCTCCCCCCCCATTAGTGCATGCACATAGGACTGGTGCACATTGGCGTGGCTGTTGTTCCTGAGGGATAAGAGAGAGAGAGAGAGAGAGACTGTTGTTCCTGAGGGATTAGTAACCGACGCTTAAGATGTCTTATACTTCACCAATGTCAAACCTTCTAGGTATATATGTATATGTATATATACATATAAAGGTACCTAGGAGCGGAGAACCCCATTGACGATGGTATCCTCAAGGCAGCTGGGTCCACATCCATGGAGGGGTCATAGAGACCCTCCCTATCTATGCCTGTGTCCACGGCACTGACCTGGTCCAGTACCCTGGCGGGGGCGGTGTCTGGGGGGTGAGGATACGAAAATGTATATGAAAATGAAAATGAAAACTATATGACACACACACAAGCCCTGTATTATCGTTCTTATCCTTCATATATACCTCTCACGGTTGCTGTGCAGCACTCGAGCACATTAGACCTGGATGCCTCTCTGGTACTCATGCTCTGCCTGCTCTCAGTGACCCTCTCTCTCTCCCTCTCCCTGACCAGCTGGTGTCTGATATGGGCTGGTGAGTGCAGGTACTGCGGCACATAGGGACCCCTACCAGATGAGCTACTGGCCCTGCTACCCAGAGAGACCCTGGCACCCACAGACGCACCCATATCCACCCTATTGATAGCCGGACCCCTCTTCTGTACAGCTATCCTGCGTCTAGTCCCTCTGGGTACATGGGGTAGTGTCATATGCACTGCCCCCCCTCCCTCGTCACCCCTGGCACTGAGTATGGGTGAGGAGGGTGGCCTCTCGATGCACATGTGGCCATCAACGGTGGTGGAGGGGCGGGCCTCGGCACTGCCTGAATAGTAAGAATTTGGTATATACAATACAGTGGAGAGAGAGAGAGAGAGCTACTACTGTGGTGGAGGGGCGGGCCTCGGCACTGCCTGGGGAAAGTACTAGCTATATATACTATGGTAGAGAGAGAGAAAGAGAGAGAGCTACTACTGTGGAGGAGGGGCGGGCCTCGGCACTGCCTAGGGTAAGAGAGAGAGAGAGAGAGAGAGAGAGAGAGAGAACGTCTACCCACCTGAGTCCATGTCTGGCACATCCACTGATATCTATATACATATGGGTACTTAATATACACTTCTAGGCTTACTTTAATTATGTATATATGTGTGTGTACCTGAGTCCATGTCTGGCACATCCACTGACATCACACTCATACTACCCATACTCATACTCATGGTGCCATGGGAGGGGGTGCGGGATGGGGTGCCTGGGCCATGGGCAGAGATCGGCTGGGGGGCCAGTCTGGGGTGGGAGGAGGGCACACACAGGATATAGTGCATGGTGCATAGTGTATGGTGAATGGTGGGTAGGGTGTAAATAGTACACAGTGAATATCATGTACCTAGTTGTGGCTGTGGAGTGTGAGGTCAGGTCTCTCATCTCAGCTGGGAGCTGTTGCCTAACCCTCTCTCTCCGCCTCTCCCTCTCCACACTCCTATCACCTGTTATCAGTGCCAATACTTGTGTACATATCAGTAATAGTGCCAGTAGTTGTGTCACTAAAAGTATCTACACACATATCACTTGTATCAGGACTAGAGTCACTACTTGTGTCAGTATCAGCACATCTCACCTATGGATGCCCTGGCCACAGAGAGTGCCGCTGCAGGTACAGGGCTACCCACCGCCACAGGTGCATTGGCGCTCTTCCTCTTGGCAGCCAGTCTCCTGGGTGTGGTGGGTGCTGCCTTGTGGCCAGAGTTCTCTCTCCTACGACCATGTGTCAATTGCGGCTTAACCTGAGACTTAGCATTGCTAAGCAGTCTGCTTTACCAGAGAGTAAATATGCGGCTTAAGTCACCTTACCTTAGCCTTTGGAGGTGGCACTCCCTCCATGGACACTGCACCATCATCACCCTTTGTCTCCTTTGGTTCCACACTCTCTGATAGGAACTTGGTCAGGTCTGAGCTGACATCGCCAACAGGGCCAATGACACCTAGGGTAAGGGACAGAGGAAGACAGTAAGAGAGCAATAGTGTAGTATAGTGTAGTATAGTGGAGTGTAGAGAGGAATATGGTTGGAGGAGGGGGGCAATGACACCTGGGGTGAGACATCAACGTCTAACGAAGTGAAGGTAGGGCAAGACAGAGATGTAGAGGAATGAGGGGGAGGTCTCAATGACACCTGGGGTGAGTAAGACCAGAGTATAGGGTGGATTTATACTAAGCCTACTAGTGTGGTGGGGGAAAGACATACATAAAGTGTCGAGGAAGAATTGGGGGGGGGGGGGGGGGGAAAAGGGGAGTCCGCTGG
>BDIP01000650.1:0-15919 GCA_003568945.1 Kipferlia bialata
GTGGCGTGGGGGGGGGGGTTTTTCCCCCCCCCCCCCCCCCCCACGTGTCGTCGTTCTATGGTCTACTAGAAATAGTACCTCTCAGTGTCTGTACATATGTGCCCTCCAATCCTCCATATATCTCCCAATGTCCCCTGGTACATCTATAATCACATTGGTCCTTCTTCTCCCTATTCCCCCCCCCCCCTCCCCCCTCCCACATACACACACACTACATAGAGATGGGTGAACCCTATACTCTCTGTCTCCCCCCCCTCTCTGTTTCCCGGACTGCCTATGTGTATATATGTCTATCCTCTCACATCCAGGCTCAGTTGTGTTGTGTCATGGGTGTCTCCTCCTCTCTTTCATGTCTGGGTATTCATATGTATATAAATATCCTTATACCCAGGTTCAGCCGTGTTGTGTCCTGGGTCGACCCCATCCCTGTGCTCAAGAAACTGAGACACTGCCTGAAGAAGGCACCCAAGATAGAGTGCATTCCACACCTGGAGAGGTACGATGCAGTGTGTCATCCTTATTATAGTGGTGTTGCCCCTCCCTTCCCCCATTGTTCCTCTGTATTCATTTTATTTCCGCTATTATGTAACCTTCTTACTCTAGGATATGCACTCGTCTGGCCCAGTCCATGGACAACACGCAGGTAGGGATGTGTTTGGTACTTATATACTTATATATTTGTATGTATTACGGATCCCTTGCAAATACCTCCTGACTTTGGGATTCTACTCCCAGGTCTGTCATATTGAATATGGTATGTTAGAACATTGTCACATTACAGTATCATATGCTTCAATTCCCACCCCAGGCCCATGGAGTCCATCTCGAGGCACTGAAGGTGTATGAGATTTTGCTCACAAGGTGTGTTCATAGTGATTGGTGTATCTCTTCCTGTTCCCGTCCTGATTTACTGAAAGAGGAGAGTCAGAGCGTCATTATGTGTTCATTCATCTACTGACCCCCCAGGCTCACCCCCTGCCAGGTTGCTGCCCACCTCCCTCTCTTTGCAGTTGGACTGTTCCCAGTATACGCACACGCAGGCATCCCAGTCAAGGTTCGGACTCTCTCTCTCTCTTTATGTCTCCCACTCCAATCTCTATATGTGGCTATGGGTCCTCTCTCTCCATTGAGTGTTGGTACCTATAGCAATTCTCTCGTTATACTCTCCTCTCACCCCCAGGGCCCCTATCTGCAGCTCATGTCCAACCTGCTCAGCACCCTGCAGGACCCAAGGGCACCAAAGGTGAGACATATATCTATCTATATACATATATGATAGTATTGTCTAATTACACATTCACAATTATTGTACCCAAGGGCACCCAAGGTGAGATGGAGTGTATCCACATAGTCATTGTCGTCCTTTGTCTCTCTGACCACTAGGGCACTGCCTCCCTCGCTGCCAGGTCCTTCCCAGGTCTCGTGCCTGCCGCTCTTGCAGGTATCAGTTGCCAGTAGGATTGCATCTCTCTATGCATGACACTCTTTCTACACGATATTTTGTTCTCTTTGCATTGTGCG
Source organism: Kipferlia bialata (assembly GCA_003568945.1). NCBI lineage: Eukaryota > Fornicata > Kipferlia > Kipferlia bialata. The sequence goes on from BDIP01000650.1 coordinate 1,522, forward strand.
TTCTACCCCCCAGGTCTCAAGGAGGCCCCGAGACGTCTCACAGACCCAGTCAGACAGGCATCTACCAAGGACGCTAGGTTAGGATATGTATGTATATAGTATGAATATAGATATACATATATTCTCGTGTATATTAGGTATGTCAGTCAGACAGGCATCCACCAAGGACGCTATGTTAGGGTATGTATGTATATATATATACATGTTCGTATAAATATGTAATGCCAGTCAGACAGACATCCACCAAGGATGCTGGATGAGTGTATTTTGTTCTTTGTCTTCTGACACCGGGTGTCTATCTCTCTCCACGTATAGTGACCTTTGACCCACTCACCCACAGAGATATCCTGGGTCTTCTGATGAGTGGGGACCCTGCCTTCTTCTTCAGTAACATGTGGAGGTGTATAGGTACATACATGTATGTAATCATACATACGAATATATATGTGTATACATGTTCACTTCGTCTGATCCTGCCTTCTTCTTCAGCAACATGTGGAGGTGCATAGGTACAGACCACAAGTAATATATATGTGGGTGGCTTATATGTCTATACTTTCATATATATACTTCCACTTCCTCTTATTCTTCAGGAGCCATGCCCTCCCTGCGTCTCCAGTCCCTGACCTATCTGACAGAGTATGTGGAGGCAGTGGCAGGGGCAGCAGTCACACCCACAGGTATATATATAGTGATATATATATATGTAAAAATACATATATGTATATGTGGTTACTATACATGGTATGTCGAGGCAGTGGCTGGGGCAGCAGTCACACCCACAGGTACATATATACTAATGCATATTATATATGTATATATATGAGTATGTGGTTACTATTCAGAGTATGTCGAGGCAGTGGCTGGGGCTGCAGTCACACCAACAGGTGAGACACGGGCCACAGTTCACTCTCCCATTCAGTCATTCCTTCATTATCTCATTCCATATGTACAGCATATATTCATATATTATCCCCCTTCCTACCCTGACCCCAGTGACGTCAGATGCCGACTTCGAGGAGTCCTATGAGGGCAGCATGGGTAGTATCATGGACGAGGCCAGCATGGGGAGTGTGGCAGATAGAGAGCCAAGGCGGAGGAGGGGGAGGGGGAGGGCCAGAGAGACCAGGCCCAGCCCTGCACCCACCTCTCCTACCAGCCACCTGCACTCACTCTTCTACCCCCAGCCACACTGCAGGATCGTGTCCAGTCTCCTGACGGCTCTGGAGGTGGGTACACTCATACAGTACCATTCAGTGAAGTACTGTTCTTGTATGTATTAGTATAACAGTTATTTCGTATATATGTATATACTCTCCTTCTTCTCCTCACCTCAGGTCACTGACGATGTTGCCGTTGTCCGTAAGGCTGTCAACCTCCTCATCCTCCTTCCCTTCCAGCCCATGCCCGTGTCACCCGCTGCAAAGGCAGCACTGGCAGGGGGGCTACTCAGGTATAACTACTATTATATTCAATACCTTGTGTGGACCTACTTATGTATGAGACTGACTCTCACCCCCAGCCTAGTGCGTGTCCAGGAGGCCTCCTCCCTATTGTATATACATAATTAATAGTATTTTACAGTCTTTATGCTATTATGCTGTATATATATACATGAGTAAACTACTCACTCCCAGCCTCGTGCGTGCCCAGGACGCCTCGTCCCTGAGAAAGGCCACCATCTACATTGGCCAGGACTTTGCATACTGTGCCCCCTACCTACTGTCAGCTGTGCACAGGATCATGGCACACAAGGACAGGGCTCACAGACAGCAGGTACATGTACTAGTCTATATAAGTAACGTATATATATACATAATTGTATGGCACACAAGGACAGCGCTCACAGACAGCAGGTATACATACTCGTATATATATATATATGTGTGTGTGTACCATATACCTATATGTGAATGCAATACTCACCCCAGGTTCTTGTCCAGAGCCCTGCTGGCCGTGACGTGCTTCTGAGACCCATTGCCCTGCTCAGACTCATTCTGACAGGTGTATTGGATTCATATACATGCTGGAGAGTAACCACTGTCATAGTGCCACTATTACTATGAATGTTGTTAAGTATGTATATTAACCTTACCTCCAGGCTGGGAGATTGGCGACATGAACGATGTGGCCCTTGTCAATGTTCCAGCATTCCTGTACAACAGAATAGTGCAGGTATCTAGTTTAGTCATCAGCATACCGAACACTCTACATTTCTGCATGGAGTGTGATAGTCTCCCCCACCCCCAGGTCCTGCTCCTGTACACGGGTTGTGTACATGTATAGTAATGATATATAATTGTGGTAATTACAATGTCTTCGAAGAATGTATGCTTCTCCTCACCCCCAGGTCCTGCTCCTGTACATGGGCAGTGTGCGTAGTGCCGAGGCCTCAGCTCCTGAGTCCTCTGTGGATGCCTCTGCCATAGTGTCCCCTGCAGTGCACGCCCTGCTCAAGAGGACAAAGGGGAACCTGCTGTACAGGTATATATATGCACACTATCTCTTTCATAATGTAAGATTTTGCTCTGAATAGGTTCTAGTTCTCTCATGTAGCCACACAACCTCACCCCCAGGGCTGTGCTGCGTGTCATTGTCTATGGTGCACCCAGGGATCCCTTGGCCCCATACGATCCTGAGGTATGTAAATGAACGCAGTCAGGATCACTATTAACCAAGAGTGATGTGTTCTGGTTGGTGTATGCCCGTGTTTGTCTTTCACCCCAGGGTCAACCCCCCAACCGTGTGGAGCACTCAGAGTTCAACCTGCCCGGGTGTCTCTTTGAGTCTGACAATGGTCCCCTCAACAACACAGGTATCAGTATATAGATCCGAAACTGATACTGGTGCTGATGCGGGTACTGATACCCAGGAGTGGATCTGCTGGCGTCTGTTCTGGATGTCATCCCTCCCCTGCATGTCTCGGAGACTGAGGTATCAAGTATGCATATACATATGTATATGTATGGATCCAATAGCATTTTTGTTGGGTATTATCCAGTTGCTATTCTTACTCTTTAGGACGCATCCCTCTTCCAGGCCCTCTCCCAGCGCGGAGGAGAGAGAGAGAGAGATGAGGAGCTCGAGAGCTTTAACCCGTCTGTCGATGGAGACAACGACAGTGTGGTTGAGGACGGAGAGACTCTAGAGCAGGAGAGAGACGAGCTGGGCCTTGTCGAGTATGACCTACCCGAGTCTGCTGTCGAGTCCTGTCTGGAGGTTGTGGCCAGTCTGCTCTATCGTATTCACGGTATGGATGCCTCTGACCCTGCCCTTCCTGCCCACCTGTCCCTATGCGCCAGACTGGTCAGACAGTCATTCCCTGTCTCTGCCAGTGCACAGGGCAAGGAGCTCTATCTGGCGAGGTATGCAAATAATCCACTCTCTACATATGTGTGTATGTAGTAGTTATTGTTGTTCTCCTCACCCCCCAGGTACCTGTGCCGCCCCCTGACCCCTGTCGACATAGAGTATGACATGCTGGCTGACCACATGCCACACTCCCTAGAGAGTGGGGCACTGCAGGTATATATATAGTATCTATTTATATATACTATTTATTTCTATTGTTTACGAAAATGTATAACCAGGGGCACTGCAGGTATGTATTAATAATGACTTTCAAATCAATAATCTTCGAGAATACTTGCGTTAAGTTCGTGATCTGTCCTTTTTGCTTGAGACTCACCCCCTAGGTTGCCCTAGCCTCTGTCACCAGGGTTGTGGAGGAGTGCAATGGAGACACCGACTGCAGGGGTCTTTCTGCTGTTCTCACTGCCTTTGAGGGTGTGGTGTCCTCTCTGCACCAGGGGCTGTACGAGGCAGCAAAGTGAGTGCATATTACATGCATAACTGCCTTACTATTATTTGATAGTGAACTTCTCTTACCTCCTCAGGCCTGAGTTCTCTACCTTATGTTCCGCCCTTTCTGCTCTGCGCTGCCTCCCCGCATGCAGCCTCATTCTGGCCATCACAACTCTCTGCAAGGTATTAGCTACGCGGTTGTGGGTCCACACGTGTATTTGTTTCCCACTCACCCCAGGGAGTTGATGCCGACATTGGACCCGATGCCCCCTGTGTCTCTGCCCTTCTCTGTCTCTCTCTCTCCCCCGAAGAGACTGAGTCTTATACAGAGGCAGAGGATGCTAGCAGGCTGTTGTTCAGAGTGCTCTCTGCCGGTCAGACCTGTCTGTCAGGGCCAGTCACCAGGGCACTGCTTCAGGCACTACAGGTGGGGTGTGACAAGTTTAGTGTGTGACAAGTTTAGAGTGACAAGGATGTGTTACCGTAGTGTTTGTATTCACTCCAGGACCCCACCGCCGCCCCAGTTCTCACCAGGAGTCTCCTCAGTGTGCTGCCTGCCCCTACCCACTCTCTCGATACCGAGAGTGAGGGTGCCATGTCCCCCACCCTGACCCTGGGCATCATGGGGCCATGCGTAGTCACTATGCTGAGGGCAGGTCAGGATAACCCAAACTCTCTATCTCTCTATTTATGTATTTCTCTATTATTTCTCTAAACCATGTGCATATATGCTCTCATCATCAGGCCAGGGCGAGAGTGTGTTCCGTACCGCTCTCTCCAACGACACCCTCCCATACATCATGGATCCCCTGCTGGACATGTGCCACCCGATCCTCAAGATATGCACAGGTGGGACTACTTTTGGTGTTAGTTAATACCCATGAATATATACTGGTTTTTATTGTATTGATATATGTTGAGTTGGTGTCAGACCTGGGATATTATTCTGCCCCTCTCTCACTTTCAGCCCGTCAGCGACAGATGGAGCCCGAGGCCCACAGGCACAGAGAGAGGGTGCTCTACGCATTGAAGGCATTCGCCGATATTGTTAGGGTGCGACACATACTCATCTCTCACCCTTCACACATCACTGAGGACATGTATGTATCTGTCTCCCACCCCAGTCCCTCCCCCTCGCTGTCTCCCAGCGTGTCCTCAGCACCAAGTGTGTGTCAGACATATCCAGAGCAGTGTTCCACTCTGCATGTGGTATGTTTAGACTACGATATCATCACATGTATTCTACACGATGAATCTATATGATCTCACCGCTAGTCATGTACCACAATGGCAGTGGAGGCAGGTCCCCCCCTACTCCCTGTGTGCCCAAGTTCCAGACATACGGGTCTCTTCTGCTGCGTCTGGGTGCCCATATACACTCCTACTGTCAGAGTGTGCAGGTTGACACAGAGCAGACCACATTCAGCTCACTAGGGGCTCAGGGTATGTGTACATATATACACAATCATATACATATATACACAATCGAATGTTTCAATGAGGAGACAGTATAGACCTTCCCTCACCGTCAGGCGCCTCTCTGGTTCAGGTTGTGTGTGCCAGTGCCCTGAGGAGTCCCTCTCTATCCATCAACTGTGATGCATTACATGCTGCCCTCAGATACTCTCTGGCCATGGCAGCTGACACAATGGGTAAGTGATAGTATATATCTCTCTCTTTATATATATATCATTGCTTCTTAGCTGATGTACACTTGTATTATTACTGCCAATGACAGCTGACACGATGGGTGGGTATATGTGTATATGCCACATATTTTGTCAGTTGTGTCATGGAAGAGCAGTCCTCACCCCCAGGCATTGCCCTTCTGGACACCGCTGTTTCGACTCTGGATGCTCAGCTCATGTGAGTACACCCTATACATACACACATATATCATCCTGTCAACTTTCAATATGTATACGTGTAATGATATATTACGGGTTTAATTATCTCACCCCTCTAGGTATGGCCACACGTCGTGTAGCATCGACTGCAAGGGCACCCTGACTGCCCTGACCTCCTGTATGTCTGTCATAGCATCACTCTATGCACCTAGCACCCTGACACTCTGTCTGGACTGTGCCATAGAGGCAGGAGCAGGTATACATATATTCACTGTATACACTATATATAGCATTGTTCAATTGAGGCAGGGGCAGGTGTGTTTCACAACACTTAACATGGATTCAGTAGTAGGCTCTTAGATACAGTCTGACCCCCAGGCTCCATCCTCCACCCCATTGAGAGGGCCCCCAAGAAGAGCACTGAGAGAGACAGCATCGGGGAGGAGGACAGTCTGGGAGACGGAGACTCAGTCGAGACTGCCCCCCACCTGCTCCAGAGCCTGGACCTCAGGTACATGCATCACTAGTATTGATAGTATTTTGTTGTACCTAAGTATTCATTTCCTCCAACTCTGCAGGTGGAGTGAGCTAGTTGTCCCCATTATCAGCGGCATAGCTGTGGGAGAGAGAGCTGCTAGGAAGGCAGGGGAGAGTGGCATCAGGCGCAACGCATTTGCAGCATACCCCCCTCAGCTGGAGAAGGTACAATGACTCTATGATCTAAGAGAGGACTACATATGTGAATATGCTGAATACTCTTACCCTGCAGATTGTCGGCCTTGCCCAGAACGTGTCCCTCCCGCTGTCCAGTGTATCTATATCCAGTGCTGGTCACTCCATCCTATCTGCAGAGGGTGGGGAGAGACAGACAGTCAGACAACAGTTGCCATGGCTCGCGGAGAGGTTAGTGATTTACATCGCGTAGTTAGTGTATCGCGTAGTTGGTGCATCGAGTAGCATCTAACAGTAGGACCGGTGCCTCCCCCGTTGATCTGTTCTACGGTGGATATGACAGTGCCGCAGTCTACTCTTTCAAGAAGGAGAGGGAGAGAGAGGGAGAGGCCCAGGGGGTGGAGGCCCTGACCGATGGAGCTATGTTCTGCACATCTCCCCCCCACCTGCTACTTGGGCCCAGGTATACACATGGAAGAACACTCTACATGTATAGCAACACTGTTTCTTCCGGCGATATACTAACCCCCCAGGCTGATGCGCAAGACCACTGCCACCCTGGTTGCCTCCCACCTCATACCCGCCATACCCCAGCAGTGCCTGCTGTCCCTCATGGCAGGTATATACATACATATGTGTATATATAGTAGTGACGAATATGATGTATTATGTATACATCAACCTTGTATCTGCCATACCCCAGCAGTGGGTGCTGTCCCTTATGGCAGGTGGGATACATATACTATATATTCTACTCATGTATTCAATTAGACGGTGAACCCTAGGCCTAGTATTCTCCCTCAGTCTTTGGTGACGAGTACAGTGTATGTAGTGTACTGGTATTTGTGTGTTCACTCACGTTTACCCCATCCTTGTCACTCTCTCTGATCCCCCAGGTGTTGTTGACCCAGTCATCCCCCCTCTTCTTCCCCCCCTTGCCCTAGTTGCACCCTCCCTTATGGGGTCTGCTTCGGTCAACGGTCAAGAGGAGTCTTCGGACGCTGCTGCTGTGGCCACCGATGTACTCACATCCATATCCACCTCTCTTGCCAAGGTGGCCACTATTGGGGGAATCCTCACAGGGTCATTCATCCCAGGTGGGTATTCAAGTATACGTACATCACACCTCATTCACCCTATGTCATAATCATTTTTAGTACAGTATTCTTGGGGGCAAGTATATATGCTAAGCCTCAGGCAGACAGGGGGAGCGCTCCAACGAGAGGGGCAGGGCCGATGGGCGTGAGGGCTGCCGCATATCCCCAGGTCTGGCAGCTGGGTCGGTGCTGCAAATCATCAAGACCCTGCCCCACTCTGTTGGGGCACCTCTCCTCAGGAAGCTACTGGCCTCCTCACCCGGCATAGTGCTGCTCAGCATCATTGCAGACAGGTTGGGGTAATATATCTCCCCTAATATTCATTTGTGAGCATTCCATATATATATTTGCTATGAACTCATTGTGTCTCGGTGGAGACGTGTCGCTCTTGTTGTATGTATATATGTATATATGTATATATATATAATCTCACCCCCAGTGTGGAGGACGACCCCAATGCATACACAGCTACAGAGACAGTGTTCGACATCGCAGCCAACACAGGTGGGGAGAGTTCCTTGACCATCCATTTTCATTACATACACACAGTCACCGGTATTAATGCCAGATGGCTCCCAGCTCCCCTGGGTCTCCTGTCTGACCGATGCCCTGGGGTATGGAGGGACCAAGGGGCACAGAGACATATCCCTGTCCCTGGTGCTGTCCACAGCTGCATCACTCCTCACCTTGGACTCAGTGGGGGTGTCCAGACTCTGCGATAGATACAGGTATTACATCTACCAGACAATGCCAAATTGATATGATTGTATTTAGTTCTTCATTACATTACTCTGTCCCACCTCACCCTCAGGGCCACCCCGACCAGCAACGTCGACCCCCTAGTCGTTGCCCTCCTCAACACAGAGAGGGTGCTGGCAGACGTCACCCCGGCACACATTGTGACATTCACGGCAGGTCAGCACATGTCCTACTTTCATTGTGATTCTGGTAGTTGTGGATTTCTCTCAATGAGGGTATATACTTTCTCTTCCCTTACCCTCAGGCGTTGCCGCCTCTGTGTATGCCTCCATCCTGGCCTCTGACACCTCTGCCTCTCTATCATCAAAGGAGAAGGAGAGGAGGAGGGGGGACGGCGAGGAGGACGTCGTCGCGCTCTCCCTTTGCCCCTCCTTGCTGGAGGTCCAGGCCATCTCACACGGAATCGAGGTGATTAGTTTGGTATAATAGTGCTCAGTAATTGGGAGTATTCTCCAAAGACCCATCAGTTTCAGAGACTTCTTCTCACTGCCAGGCCATCTTCACCAAGCTCAATGAGAAACAGGAGTCCACTCCCGTACCCTCCCTCTCCTTGCTCCACTCATGTCGTGGTATCATCTGGTGAGTACCGTATAATTCTAAGACCTTTGTCGTTGTGTTTCCTCCCATGATATCAATAGTTCAAACATACTTTGAGAATTAGGGGTTCTTACCGTCAGGTCCGTACTGTACTCTTCCTCGGAGACCAAGGAGGGCCAGAGGGAGAGAGACGCTGCTGCTCAGCGTGCCGAGAGGGAGACTGGGTCCAAGAGCCACAGGAGAGACGCATCGAGGTATGAACATACCATATATAGTTCATAGCTACTTCTCAGTCATTATCATGATTGTCATTGTGTCCTATCTCTCACCCCCTCAGGCTGACCCCTGCTGGTGGCATTGGTCTCACCCCCACTGCCGTTGTACCTGCTGCCAGACAGCCCCTGCTACCCCTGATCAACCAGACATGGGTGGGAGTGGCACAGATTGCTGGGAGGTACGCTATTAGTTACATTATTCCTTTGGATCTCTCTGTGTTCTAACCACCCAGGAAGGATGGAAGCTTTAGAGAGAAGCACTCTGCCTTCAAGATCCTGACCACCCTGCTACCATCCGTGGCTGCGGCATCTCAGCCAGTCACAGACTGCACCCTCATAAGGTACTGGATATATGTGTATTCATTTGATTTGAAGTCTATATATATACAGTGGTGTTTTCATCAGTGACTGACTCTCAGGAACCGCACCGCCTCCCTGTCCTGCGGCCTGCCCTGGTCCTCTGCTATAGATCCCTCTGTCGTATCAGCTGATGCCTGTCTCAAGATGCCCCCTGATGCAGAGGCATACGTCAGAGAGGCAGTCACAGTGGCACTCTCCGTTGCAGGTATGTTATATATATATATATATATATTGTGCAGGTATGTTATATATATATATATATATATATATATATTGTGTATACACTATGGCTGAGGCATACGTCAGAGAGGCAGTCACAGTGGCACTCTCAGTCGCAGGTGTGGTATATATATAATATGTATATATCATGTATATATTATGTCAAATCTCACCCCCCCAGGCGACTACTTCTCTGCCGCTGCCTCTGGTGCAGAGGATGCCGGGGAGGTGTCCACGGACTTCAGGTACACATCCATTCCTTTTGTATATATACTACATAGTAATATCATTAACCCGTCAACCTTACCTCTTCTCTACTGATGCCCAGGATATCGATGCGTGTCCTGCACCTGGCCACCCGACTCAATGTCAACCAGTCCAGACCCATGCTGCACACAGCGGCACTGCAGCACAGTAGGTGGGTGTTACAATACAATGTATTTATATATATATATATACAAATATGTTATATATGTGTATTTGTTATATAAGAGGGATTCATCCATGTGTCTACATTCACCCCCAGGGCCCTTCTGTCTGGCGGCCTAGTTGTCCTGGCCCAGTACATGCCTCTGATGCGTGCTGCCACATGTTACGAACTCAGAGTGGAGTCATCCACCCTGGTCAAGCTTGTCACACACATTGTCACATCGAGGAGGGAGAGCGGCAGCACAACCATCCCAATGCTCGCCACCATGACATACCTTGCCCTCTGTGCTCCACCAGGTGGGTGCAGTATACGTCTACTCTCATACTCCATCAGATGCGTTAGTTCTATATCTCCTTCAGCGTTGACACTCAGGAAGGTTCAGTGGAGGCCCGGACCTGCACGATTCGGTCAAGTACGTAAGTTTATTATATATGTCCTCTAGCTGGCTCCTCTCTGTGGCTGTCTCACCGTCAGGTACGTCAATGACCACGTGTACCTCCCCCCCGGCAAGACAGAGAGAGACAGCCTGGCCTCTCTCCCTGTCCTCTCCCATGCTCTGTCTCTGTTCAGGGCACTCGCTCTACGGTCAGAGCCACAGCAGCTGGCCAGGTTAGTATATATACCCCCACTTTCATAAACATGGTTGTGTTACATACATGGTGGCTCACCCCCAGATACCTGCCTGTCGTCTACAGTGTGCTCTGGACCTCTCTATCCCGCGTGTCCTCCAAGATCCGTGCCGCTGTTGCCGCCAAGAGCTACCTCTCCCCTCAGTCCGTGAGACTCCTTGTGTCCTGTGCCGCCATGGTTGGACATCTAGTCCTCTTCCCTGCTGCCAACCCCCATGTGCAGGCAGGGGGGCTGTACGATGCATCCTGGCTGTTCCTCAAGGACAGGTACCATATATCCATTTACTATCTCTATGTGTGTCTCTCTCCCTGGCTACACCCTTTATCCAACTCCAGCCACATTGCCACTGAGCAGGGTGACCACAGACCCATGGGCGCCGCCCTCTCTCGTATCAGGGTCATTCTTGAGCAGTACTGCACCCTTATGGAGATTGAGACCCCCTCTGACCCCTCTCCCGTGGCAGTTGATCACTTAGAGGCAGAGTTCCCTAGATACCTCAGGGCACTTCCCCACATTGCATCCTATGTTGAGAAGCTGGAGGCGTCTGCCTTTAGCAGCTCTCTCAAGCCAAGGTACTATACTCTGTACACTATATGTCAATTCGATTCCATTTACTGTCTCTAACCCCAGACCCATTGGCGCCTCTCCCTCCCCCCTCGGCTCCTCTATATCCCTCGAGGACAGTGCCGTCTGGAGCAATGGCCACCACCCCTGGACATCTCTGGCCAATGGAGTGCCACTGCAGATGGGGGAGGACCCTCTGATGCTGGACAGACTGGCCCTGGACGAGGTACACACACACACTGTCTCTCTCTCTCTGTTATTCTCTTTCCTCTCTCACTCCTCAGGCTGGCCCTGGTATGCTAGTGCTGCTGCAGGAGGTGTCGATCCTCAGCTGCATACACGACAGCACAGTGTAGACATTGGAACACCAATAGATAACATATGATAGTGTTTCGGTAATATGTTTGGCCATTGTTTCCAGGACAATGTATCGAGTACAGTCTAGCAGTGGTATATACTGACACACACATGAAAAGTGTGTATGTATATGTATGTGTATATGTACACATACATAACGTCACGTTTCTTTCAAGTATAGTAATAGTACAGTGCTACCATAAACCCGTTATTGTGATGATATGTACATCTACAATACCACTGCTCAGTTCCCTGGGTTCATATGGATTCAGCCTCAATACAGTATTCAAGTATATACTAGTACTAGTATATCTACATGATAACCTTTACCTGTGTACACATAATCAAATATGATCATGAAGCTTACTCTCAGTGCTGACTGGCAACACAGTAAGTGTCCTGCTTACATACTACAGATTACATACTACAGAATAACAATATATACAATATAACAATATAACATTTCATGTATCTCACTCAACAATCGTTACATGCAATCTGTAGTGGGGTAGTATAGGAGTAACTTTGGGTTGAAAGCTGCCAGTGCCATATCAGACCAACAGCAGGGCCTAGAATACACACCTACATATATACAGAGACAGAATACATATTCAAATATATATATAGAATTAGTTATGTTTGATTCACACATAATATATATACAGAATTGCGTTCGCATATCTTCCTGCACAGACGAACTATTGAGCAAAGAGTAACCACAATGGAGATATGGGTACACAAATCCAACGCGTAAAGGGACATTGATGAGAGTATCACTGACGTATACTAAAGTACTAATAATGTATACTAATATATACATATATGTTAATGATAATATAGATAGATAGATAGATCACTTTCTCACGTTCCAGACACACACCTGCTGGTTATGTACACAACAAACGCCATTATACCAAGCACTGACACCCAGAGTAACTATTGGATCAATAGCACTCTTTATTGCATGTTGAAAATATGTATAGCCACATACTCACATGTGACAAAACAAACACACATATGTCATAATAGCCAATGAGAGAACACATATGAATCAAGTATCTAATACCCTCAACATACTTCTCTCTCTCTCTCCATCTCTGTCTCTGCCGTTTAGGATAAGGGTTGACTACAGGATACGGGATATGGACTACTAAGACTGCAGGTGAGGGGAGGGTGGTATATGCATATGTATATGTATATGTATGCAATAAATGAGAAGCTGTGGTGAATAATTCAGAAATATGAAAACATATCCCTTGAACGACTGGAACCTAAACGTGAGTGGACTGATAGTTACACATTTAAGATATGTACACATGTAAACACAGTAAACCAATACCAATTTAACAAATGAACGAAGTACACACACAAAACAACCTCAGGGGACTTGTGAATGCTGTGTGTGAGAGAAAAGTGTATAAAACTTGTATGATCTGTGAAGGTCGTATACATATCACTATACTATAATATAACATGAATAATCTGTGGTAAGCGGTGGTTATCATTATGAGTGAGAACCAGGAAGGAAACATACATTTGTGATATAAAGGTACAAGTTTTTTTTAAGATGTTGTCTAGTCATGTGTGTAAAACGATGCAGATACAAATTCTAACTGTGTAGATCATCGTGGTTACAAAATGGTATTCGTATGCACATATATATATATATGCATGTGCATATATATGGTTGTAGGTACAAATTCCGTAGAGCCTTCAGTAGCTGGAAGTACACTTATCGCATATATACAATAGAAATGAGTCTAACCTTAGTCAAACAGCCTGGTCCACTTAGTAGCGCCTGTCCTGTCCACTGAGAGTGAGGGGGAGAGAAATAGTGTGAGAGAAGAAGAGACAAATGATTCAGAGTCCACCAATATATATATATATATATACATATACACTCACCCCTGCTGGTACCCCTGTCTGTTGTCCTGGGGCATCTGGGGCTGGGCGTCCCACCCACCCGTCTGAGTACGGGTCTGGGCTGGGGTGAGGATATACGTACATGTACATAATTAGAGTCTGGGTGTGGGCAAATCATATAAATGGAGACAATTAAAATATAGTATATGCACGTACGTCTCCCCCTGTGCTGTGGCTGTGCTGGGGACTGGTAGCGGTTCTGCTGGGGCACTGGGGGGTCAGAGGAGAAAGACGTATTATCAATATAGCGTATATATGTATACATCTCAGAGAGAGACTCTATCACAATATAGCGTATATGAATACATCACCATACCCTGCTGTCCCTGACCCTGGTTGTACCCTCTCTGCTGACCCTGGCCCATCTGGGGCTGGCCCTGGCCCTGGAAGGACATGCCTGGAGTGAGGGGATATATAGTATATGTATATGACATATATATACAATAGCACATAGTACAGTGGAAGGGCATGCCTGGAGTGAGGGTGTATAGAGCAAATATATGCTTGACATTCATATAATGAATATACTGACCACTGTAAAGAAAAAGGATACTATATACACTGTCAATGTAAGTACGTATGACACCGTACCCTGCTGTCCCATTCTCTGTCCACCCTGGGGCTGGCCCATGCCTAGAGGTGAGGGGGATATAGTATATATATACACTACAGTATACATTATACAGTGGATACTCTGATGTATGATGTGGAGTATCCATACCCTGCTGCCCCATTCCACCCTGCTGCTGGGGGTATCCGCCCTGACCACCCTGTCTCATGCCACCCTGCATGGGGCCTAGGGGGTGAGGGGGTGAGGGAGAGAGAGAGAGGGAGAGAAAGAGAGAGAGAGAGACTGTCTCATACCCTGCATGGGGCCTAGGAGGATGGGGGGGGGGGGGGGGGGGAAGAAAAAAAATAAAAATA
>BDIP01000654.1:0-15876 GCA_003568945.1 Kipferlia bialata
AGTAAGAGTGATAGTATTAGGAGTCCCCTCTTTCCCCCCCCCCCCCCCCTCTCACCCCATAGGCTGAGTGACAGTGACAGCAGGATATACGAGCCAGAGACAGCTACCATACTGCAGGTACGTGGGACCATCTCTTACCGAATTGTGTTTATACACCATCAACACTGCAGTGTAACGACCCCATTATTTGTGCATAGTGTTCTCTCGACACATCATTTCTACCATTGTGTATCGCTCCTTTTCACCCCCAGCTTGAGAAGAGCCGTGCCCGAGACTTCTTTGGCCCGGACACCCTGTCACCCATACCCAGTGGAAGGGCAGTGATACCTAGGTGTGTATATGTACATATATATATATATATTAATGTATGTATAGAGATATATACTATGTCCAAGACCCTGTCCCCATTCCGAGAAGGCGATGTGCCCACTTCCTCTCTCTCTCTCCCTCTCTCTCTCCCTCTCTCTCCTTACTCCTAGGCCACCCCCTGTGTCCACCTCCTCTGGCACTGCCACACCCACCCTACGCACGCTGGCATGCATCAGGTACTGTATATATGTATATATATATAGTGTTGTATATATATGGTATGTTGTATATACATACATTAGTGATTACTGCCACACCCACCCTACGGACACTGGCATGCATCAGGTATAGAGGTTGTGTATGAACAATGTAGTGTATACTCCATTTGTATTGTACTATATTTTATATACTCATTACTGACCCCAGTGACGATGCCTTCCGTGGCACCAAGGAGGTGGAGGCAGAGGGAGAGGGTGTGGAGAGACAGGAGGAGAGGGAGAGGGAGAGAGAGGCCGTGTGGGATGAGCAGACTGCACTGCTGGGCCAGGAGGTACTACGTAGGCTCCTTCAAGGTATAGTAGTACAAAACACTGAATATAATGAATATGGTCTAGTATATATAGCTATCTATATGATATAGTATATATATATGAGCAGACTGCACTGCTGGGCCACCAGGTGCTCAGGAGACTGCTGCAAGATACACACTCAATACGGCTGTGTTTTATAATCTATTGTATTTTGGAACAGTCTCATTGCTTCGTACATTGTGACTTATATAGTGTATGCATAGTGTATATACAATGTTTTAATTAGTACACAGTAACCGTAGGCTCCCTCTTCCAGTGTGTGACTAGTGTCTCTGGCAACAAGTCCTCTGTGCATGCTGTCAAGATAGTCCAGGAGGAGGGGGAGGGGGAGGGTGGGGGATACACCTTGCTCCACTCAGATGTGCCCAGGTATGACTCAATCTGTCTCTCTTTGCCTGCCTTACCATAGACTGTCTTACTTCAGTACATCTCTCTCTATATATATCCATATATATCCATATCCAAACACTATCTCCACTCAGATGTACCTAGGTGAGATTCGTTCTCTCTCCAATTGTACATATCCATGAATATTCACATATTACTACATTATTATCCAATGTCTAAATCTTTCCCTCACCCCAGGAAGGTTGACCCCGAGATGCACATGCTACAGATGCAGAGGGGAGGGAAGGTGAGGATATATATATATAGTGTATATTGTGTATGAGACAGTGATTGTATTAGTGTATGCCTACATGAAGGGACGCACATGCTCCAGATGCAGAGGGGAGGGAAAGTATGGGATAATTAGTATGTTGCTGTTATGGGTGTATACATAGAATGCATAGTGAAGCGAATTTATATATATGTACCCCTTCTTTGACCCCAGGTCCAGTCAGTAGTCCTAGGTCCCATACCGACCGATATGACATCCAGTGACTTGACATACCTGGACCTTCCAGGCTGTGGGGTGAGTGTCACTCAATTGTTATTCTCTCTTTCCCTATCCACTTCTCTGCCTACCATTAGTATTATTGAATATATGGGTTTGTGTTGATGAAACATCAGTTCACTTCATTGGTTTCTAACTACTAGGCCTCCATTACTGAGGAAGTGCGTGCCGAGCTGGAGAAGGAGAGAGAGAGAGAGAGAGAGAAGAACAGGATGCGCAAGAGTGGCAGTGTCCTAGACCTGTTCGCTGAGACCTCTCAGCGTCTGGGTTCAGATACGTCCAGGGCGTTTGGACCGTCGAGTGGTACCCCTATGTCCGCTACCCCCTCCACTGTGCTGTCTCTCTCTCTCTCTCGGTCCGCTGGGAAGAAGGCTGCCAAGGGGGAGAGGGAGAGAGAGACACTCACCCTGGTTCCACTAGATCAGCCAGAGAGAGAGGGAGAGGGAGATGAGGATTGGCTAGTTAGTACCCTGGGTGGAGTTGCACAGCTCTGGCTGGCGGGGCTCGGGTTCATAACGAAGGTGGCCTCTATCTGTGGTCCAGCCTCTCTCTCACACACACACACACACACTCTCTCTCTCTCTTTATATATAATCATATATTTGTTTCAGTTGACTCTCTCTCTCTCTATATTGTCTATATCTCACTCCCAGGGCCACTTTGGCACCTACCCCGCCCTGTCCGTGGTGTCCAACCTCTCTCTCTCTCTCAATACATATGTATATACATGTATAAATGTAAGTATATATACACCACTCACTAATAGGGCCACTTTGGCACCTACCCCGCTCTGTCCGTGGTGTCCAACCTGTCCATAGGGGACATGGAGAGGAGGGGGAGTGACAGGTGAGTGTATATATATATATGGTGTGTGCATATGTGAATAGTAGTGGGGATAGGGGACATGGAGAGGACAAAGAGTGACAGGTAATAACCGTATGTCTCTCTCTCTATCCCTCTTGTTGCTTCCGTACTCTAACACCTCTCTCTCTCTATCTGTGCCTCTAATTACCTCCAAACTCAAACCCTTCAGGTCCCGTGCCAAGGTCTATGCCGCAGAGTGTATCTCCCTCTTCTCCTATATATATATATATATATGTCCTATATATATGTATGTGTGTGTATGTGTGTGTGTGTATGTGTGTGTGTGTATGTGTGTGTGTCTATATGTTTACCCTTCAGGTCCCGTGCCAAGGTCTATGCCGCAGAGAGGCTAGCCTCCCAGCTCGATGTACCCTCTTCCACTGAGGGAGAGAGCGGCGAGGACGAGTTTCTGATGTAATGGCTCTGTGTCTGTTGAGAGTTTGCTCTTGTTTTTGTACTGTTATGTTTATGAGTTTCTTTTGAGTGTGTGTTTTGATGTGTATTCGTTTGTGTGGTATGTGTATGATGAAATAGAGATGTGGCGTTCCCATGGTCCAGTTATTGACGAGGCTCTGGATAGTGATAGTACCCTGTGACCTCTAAATCATATCAGATGTGTCTCACATCCAAAAATGCACTGAATAGCAAATGTATTAATATCTATTACAGTCTCTCCCGAACCACCCACAACCTCAGCAGTGGAATGGTATTCCCATGTCTCATTGATGCCAGCCCCCTACCCACACACTCTAATCCCACG
The DNA here is from genome assembly GCA_003568945.1 of Kipferlia bialata. NCBI lineage: Eukaryota > Fornicata > Kipferlia > Kipferlia bialata. Next base: position 3,419 of record BDIP01000654.1, read on the forward strand.
TGTATATGTATGAATATGTGTGTAGTGTGGAGAAATAAGAGGCCAGCGCCATATCTTTACAGTCTCTCTCTGGGTATCGCCAGACAATATACAGTCCTTAGAGCCCTTAGAGGCCGAACTCTCCCTCGTAGAAGTCCCCACTGGCAAAGATGCACTTGCCGTGACCGAACTTGGTGTCCTCCTTCCAGCCTCCCTCGTACCTGGGGGTGAGGTACTAATACACTACATACAGTATATATACACATTGAATATAGTATATATACAACAAACACACTAGTCCAGCCTCCCTCGTACCTGGGGGTGATGCATGGATACAGAATGTGTATAGTGTACATACAATACAATATACTAGGGACGAGGTACTAATACACTACATAGAGTGTCTATTGTATGTATAAATTTGTATATATACTAACCTGTCTCCGTTGGAGTATGTCATGCGGCCCTGGCCCTGTCTGTAGCCCTGGGACCACTCGCCCTGGGGGTGAGAGGAAATATATACAGCCACATTACATGTGTACACACATACACATATGCAAATGACTACTACTCATACCTCATAGACGTCCCCTGTGGAGTAGGATGCCTTGCCGTAGCCCTCTCTGAGGGTGAGGATTACTATGAAATATAGGGAGACTACATACACACAGTCCACTAATATATACTGTTAACCATTCCGCACCTGATGTCGTTGAACCATGACCCTGTGTACTCCTCGCCACCCTCGTACACCATGTGGCCGTTGTCTCCCTCTCTCCGGCCATCAACCCAGGGGCCGTCGTACACGTCGCTGAGAGGGTGAGAGGGTACAGGTACATTGTGTGTAAGATATAGTGAGGGGTGGGGGAAGACGCAGAGATAGAGAAATCGTACCCGTTGGCGTATGTGCAGGTTCCATGTCCGTTTCTGACACCGTTGACAAACTCTCCCTCGTAAGAGTCGCCGTTGACCTCAGAGATGGTTCCAGCACCCTGGAGGTCAGTTAATCATTAAGAAGTCCCAGGTTCAAGTCCCTCTGATGTCATATCTCTCTCACCTGCACCCTGTTGTTCATCCACTGTCCCTCATACACAAGGCCATCAGTCATTCTCAGCCTGCCCTTGCCGTGCCTCTGGCCGTGGTACCACTCTCCACTGGGGGTGAGCGTGGGTTCGATTCCCTTGCAGCACCCAAAGGAGGACTAACTACACAGCTAGTATAATAGTATGTATATGTGTCCCATACCTGTAGACGTCTGACGTGGAGTAGGTCATCTCGCCCTGGCCGTGCCTCTGGGGGGTGAGAAGATAGGCATAGTAATACTTAATAGCAAGGTTAAAGAAGGGTGCGAAGAAGGGTTAATAGCACAAATACAAAACACAATATATGTCATATTATATTCACCTGATCGGCGTCCCATGCACCCACGTACACCTCGCCCTTGCCGCCCTCGGCATTGGCATAGACCTGTCTGCCCTCGCCCTGCCTCTGGAGTGTAAGAGATATGCATATACACACGTATAGATATAGTATATAGACATATATACATATAGATAGATATAATTGATATTGGCATAGACCTGCCTGCCCTCGCCCTGCCTCTGGGGGGTAAGAGATGGGGAACTTATAGTAGGATACAAGTGTATAACAGAGAGAATGATGTCCCTAGGTAGGTGAGAGAGAGATGCAAAGACACACATTGATACACAGAGAGAGAGAGAGAGTATGTGCATGGTCATGGTACCTTGTCTGCGATCCAGGCTCCGCTGTAGACATCTCCGTTGGATGAGGTGTAGGTACCCCTGCCCTGCCTCTGGGGGGTGAGAGGGAGAGGGAGACAGAGAGAGATAGTGTACCACGCATATACATATATATATATACACTATACCTGAGCCCCCTGCCACTGGCCAGTGTATGATGACCCGTCACTGTATGTGGCTGTGCCCACCCCAGGCTGCACGTCACTCCACTCAAGGCTGGGGGGTTAGGATACAATTGATATATATATATATGATAAAAGCACTCAAGGCTGGGGGTGAGGAGTATCACAATATTACTAATACTTACACAAAACTGTGTGTGAGATGTAAAAAATAGTGTGTGTGTGTGCATATGTACCTGAATGACACGTTGTCTGCTGACCGGAATGTGCCTCTGCCCACCATCCTGCCATCCCACCAGTGGCCTGGGTTAGATAAGGGTATATATGTATATGTATATATATATTATTCTATATATATATATATATGTGCCTCTGCCCACCATCCTGCCATCCCACCAGTGGCCTGGGTTAGATGAGGGTATATATGTATATGTATATATATATTATTCTATATATTTATATATATGTGCCTCTGCCCACCATCCTGCCATCCCACCAGTGGCCTAGCGGGTTAGACTAATGATGGAATATGATGCATACTAATACATAATAAATTATGGGTATATCCCACCTGTCACTTAGAGGGTTTCCCAGGCAAATGTGATATATCTCTATCTATCTATATACATATATATATATATACATGTATCCACACACCCTCGTACACACTGCCGTCTGGGTATGACATGGTGGCAGCCCCATGCAGACAGTCGTGCTCCCAGGCACCGCTGGGGTAAGTATAACGAGATAATGTAACCATGTGGAAAGAGAGAACGATACGACATTAAACACACCTGTACAGGACGCCTCTGGTTGTGGTCAGGGTACCCTGGCCATGCCTGGAGCCTGGGGTGAGGGAGAGAGAGTGAGTACGACAAGAGAGATAGCCAGAGAGTGTACACATATAGAATATACATCTTAAATATGTATGAGTCGTACCCTCGACCCAGTCGCCCTTGTATGCGTCCCCGTTGGTGTACACCATGTCTCCCTTGCCGTGGTGGTCATCCAGGAGCCAGGCACCCTCGTACCTAAGGGGTAAGATGTATATGTATATATATTTATATACATATATGGGTACTGGATATATATGTACAGAGATATATTATGGTCATCCAGGAGCCAGGCACCCTCGTACCTGGAGGGGTTAGAGAGGTATATGTATATATATTTAAATACATATATGGGTACTGGATATATATGTACAGAGATATACTATGGTCATCCAGGAGCCAGGCACCCTCGTACCTGGGAGGGTTAGAGAGGTATATGTATATATATATATAGAGAGAGAGAGAGAGAGAGAGAGAGTACCTATCTATATGTATGTATCTATACATACCTATCTCCAGATGCGTATGTCATGATGCCCTGCCCACTCCTCATGCCCTCCTGGTACATGCCCTCGTACACATCGCCTGGGGTCAGTACAGTATATCCTATACACGATATGCACATACATATATATATATATATATATATACTATATACCTGATGCCATTCTGCATGACCCTCTGCCCTCTGCCATGTCGTTGACCCAGTCACCCTTGTACACGTCACCTGGGGGGTTAGACATATACAGTATAATAGTAATGGACAAATCAGTAATTCTCATAATAAGAGGACATATAGCTCAGTCACCCTTGAACACGTCACCTGGGGGGTTAGATATAAACATACAAATGTATGTATGTATGTATGTGTGTATATCTACAGTGGCAGGTACCTGTGGCGTACTGGCACTCTCCGTCGCCCTCCCTGAGGTTCTCCACCCATGCACCGGTGTAGACATCCCCAGAGGAGTAGCGGCACACACCGTGGCCTGTCCTGGCGTGGGAGAGAGGGGAAGACTACAAGTCTATATATATACTTATACTGATAGGAGAGAGAGGTAGACACCATGACCAGTCCTGGGGTGAGAGTATATGTATATATATGGGTATGTAGACCATACATACCTCTGGTCCTGGGCCCACTCTCCGTCGTACTCCTCCCCCTCGTTGGTGTGGAACAGACCGTGGCCATGCCTCTCCCCAGCAACCCACTCGCCTGGGGGGTTAGACTACATTACACATACACACATATATATAGCACATACACAATCACTCTCTATGCATACCTGTGTAGGAGTCCCCGCATGTGTAGGACATGGTACCCGTGCCCTGGGGCTTGTTGTCAGACCAGGAGCCGGTGTAGTGGTCTCCGTTGCTGTATGCACACTCGCCAGTGCCCTCCCTGATAGATGAGAGAGTATATACAGACACATTATTTTCACTATGTATTTATACAAGTACGCACACTCTCCAGTGCCCTCTCTGTCGGGTCAGAAGTGAGTACTCCTATATATATAAATATACACACGTATATAGTATATAGATATACCTGACGTCTGCAGTCCACTGTCCGTCATAGGTGTTCTCAGGGCCGGCAACCTCAGCGCGCCTAGGGTGAGGAGTGACAGGAAGGGGGTGAGTTGTCACAACTACAGAGAGAGAGAGAGAGAGAGAGAGAGACTATCCGCTAACTAATACATACTATACATGTGGGAGAATAACATACACACCTTCCGTTCTGGCTGGGCAGCATGGGCGGGGGTGAGTAGTCTGTGACAGGGGCGTCGTGGAACACATAGGTGCCCCTGCCCTCCCTCTGGCCATGGGACCAGGCACCGCTGGGGGTGAGAATGAGGTACAAACATGCGCATAAGTGCAAATATGCTTATCCGACCAGGCACCGCTAGTTCAATAATATATCTATACTATTCTAGAGGGGGGGGGGAGGGGGTACATATACCCATACCTGTACACGTTGCCGGATGGGTATGTGCATGTGCCCTCCCCAGTTGGGGTGCCATCCCTCCACATGCCCTGGTACTGCCTGGAGGGTGAGTGCATTCATATACATAAGTATGCATATATATAAAGAGAGATGAGTCACCCCACCTCCCGTCTGCGAATCTGCATATACCGGTACCGCAGCGCTGGTCGTTCCTCCACTGGCCCTCGTACCTCTCCCCACTCTCAAGCAGAGCGGAGCCAGTGCCATGACGCCTGGGGGGTTAAGGGGAAATACAAATACATTAATACATCTTTGCACCCATAAGTATTCTATTCTCTCTACATTATGATTACACACCTGTCGTCCTCCCACTCTCCCTCGTAGTGCTCCTCCTCGGAGGTGTAGTAGGCATAGCCACTGCCCTGCCTGAGGCCATTGACGAAGGAGCCTGAAGTAAGATATATATAACGTTGGCAGTTTCTACACCATTAGCACCCAAATATGCAATATTACGTATATGTATGTTCGTATGTATACATAAACCCACCCTGGTACGTGGTGCCGTCTGGGTATCTGGCGTATCCCTGGCCAGAGGGCTGGCCGGCCTTGAACTCTCCCTGGGGGGTGAATACACATAATAGAGTAGATGTACGAATAGGGGACTATATATATAGGAGAACGTATACATACCTCGTACTGCTTGCCCTCTGGTGTTGTGAGGACTCCCTGTCCGTCTGGGACACCCTCGCCGAAGGACCCAGTGTACTGGGCCCCATCGGCATAGGTGGCTGTGCCAGTGCCTAGAGGGGTTAGTATATATGTGTATAATGTATAATGAATAATGTATAATGTATATATATGTATAAATATATATATATATATATACACGCACCCTGAGCCATGAGGTTGTCGAACTCGGCCTCGATGACAGTGCCATCCACAAGGGTCAGGACACCGTTGCCCTGGGTATTAGTATGTATATATATTGGTACACAATAGATACTAGTAAGAGTCAGCACTCCGTTGCCCTGGGGGTAAGTGCACGTATATCCATGACCTACAAATGACACGAGTCAGACTGTCAGACGGAGATTATATATATATATATGTGTGTGTGTGTATATGTGTGTACATGTATACATGATATACAATGTGTCCCATACCTTTGGTGTGTCGAGGAACTCTCCCTTGTACACCCTGCCATTGGCCCAGGTCCTGGGGGTCAGTATCACAGCAATACACATACAGTATAATAATCTATATAGTATACCGGATGTGTGACTATACCTAGTTCCCTGCCCCATCCTCCTGCCGTTCTGCAGGGTGCCCTCGTAGGTACCATCAGTCAGCTTGACAGTGCACAGGTCACCAGTAGGTACATCCTATAGTTAGAAGGTATATATATACATATATAGAGAGAGAGAGAGAGAGAGAGAGAGCGTGTGTGTACCTCCTTCCACTCGTTTGCCTTGATGACGGGGATGTCTATTGTATATATATCACTACTAATGTATAATACTCTAGAATATATACACTTACCTCCTTCCACTCATTGGCCTTGATGACTGTGATGTCGTCACTGGTGAACTTGTCGTGGTAGGGCTGTCTGTACGTCATGGTGCCCTGGGGGTTAGACACGAGACAAATAGAACTACTGTTTCATATAATTACACGTCCTGCCAGCAATACACAGAGAGAGAGAGAGAGAGAGAGTATGTATGTACGTCATGGTACCCTGGGGGTTAGACATAAAGCCATATAGGAACACATATACATATACATACCTTGGGGTTAGAGAAATAAATATGAAGAGACATAGAGACGTAGTAAGAGTAGAGAGATGAGCAGAAGAGTACCTCCCCGTTTCTCTTGTCGGAGTGCCAGGATCCCTCGTATCTGTCTCCGTTGCTGTAGGTCATGATACCATGGCCTATGGATAAGAAGATATACATATATACATACAAATACAAATACGTGCATATGTAGGTCATGATACCGTGGCCTAGGGGTGAGAAGTTAACATATACACAACAAATACAAATACAAATACGTGCATATGTACATGATACCGTGGCCTAGGGGTGAGATGTTAACATATACACAACAAATACAAATACAAATACGTGTATATGTACATGATACCGTGGCCTAGGGTGAGAGGAGAGAGAGAGAGAGTATTACAAACACTATAAACATTGAGAGTAACATATATGTATATACCGTGTCCACCCACCCTGTCTGTAGATCCAGGCAAAGGCTCCCTCGTAGACAGACCCATCTGGCAGCCTGGTGACACCCTCACCTGGGGGTTAAAGGGTGTAGAGAGAGAGAGAGAGAGAGAGAGAAGTAGAGACAAAGTCTGGGGACACCTTCACCGGATGGTGTGAAGAAGGGATACAAAAGGTGTAGAGAGAGAGAGAGAGAGAGAGAGAGAGAGAGTACATACCGGACTGGTGCCACTCGATGGAGTATGTCCTGCCATCAGACCTCACGACAGTGCCAGTGCCAACCTGAAGGTGAGAATATCTCTAAATGCATTACGAACATGAACAATTATTGTAAAGTAACTTGGAGTTATGGTAAAAATATGTATAATACATCATACCTTGTCGTTCTGCTTGAAGACTCCCTCATAGCGGTCACCGCTCTTGGAGGTGTAGACACCCTCGCCCTGAAGGTGAGAGGGAGTCAGTAGAGGGCAACACAATACACATACATATGCACTGGACAACTATATGCGTACCTCCATGGCGTCTCTGTACCACCCTCCCCTGTACTCACTACCGTCCACAAAGCGACAGTGGCCAGTCACATGGCGCTGGCCATCCTTGAAACTGAAGGGGTGAGAGGTATATAGTAAAGTTCACTCATGATTCATATACACTATGATGCATATATCGTACCGACCAGTGTAGACTGAGCCATCGTCGTACACCTTGACTCCCTCTCCATTGGCGGTGTCGTGCTGCCACTCTCCTAGGGGTGAACAGAGGGGAGCAGGGAGAGAGAGAGAGAGAGAGATACAACAAACTCACACTGAGTAGGGGCTAGAGAGAGGGTAGACATAGACGTACCAGTGTAGGACCCCCCAGCAGCCAGTCTGAGCTCTCCCCTGCCACACCTGACACCATGCTCCCAGCCACCCTGGGGGTAAGGGGGAGGGAAACAATGAACACATAATGGCCGGGGTTCGAATCCCGGAGAGACTGGTACGATATATACACTGATATGACGTACTGTGTAGACGTCTCCGTTGCCGTATGTGCATGCACCCTGGCCGTGCTGGACACCAGCCACAAAGTTACCTGGGGGTAAGCACAAACAATACACACAATCATTGAGACCATGAGCGAATATTTCTAGTATTGGAATATACGTGATGCAACTACCCACTCTTGTAGAGGTCTCCCTTCTTGTTGGACAGCTCTAAGATTCATATCATATACTGTCCATATACTAACCTATACATATAATATACAATTACAATAATATCAATAATAATAATATATATATATATATCACTCACCCTTGTAGAGGTCTCCCTTCTTGTTGGACAGCTCTCCATAGCCACTGGGCTCGTCATCCAGGAAGGCACCCTGGAACACAGAGCCATCCCTATTGGGTGAGGAAGGCATGCCCAGGTATATATATACAGAGAGAGAGCGAGAGAGAGAGAGAGAGAGAGAGAGAGAGAGGAAACAATGAGGAAGGCATCCTGGAACACAGAGCCCTCTCTATAGAGTCAGGAGGTTTAACGGAGTATAATATATATAAATAAGTAATATAGATATCTATATCTGGGTATGTTTGTATATGTGTATACCTGTAGTCCAGCCTGCCCTGCCCCTGCCTGACCCCCTTGACAAAGGTACCATACTCTCTCTCTCTATATGTATACATATAACCATGTACTATATCTATATCTATATATATATATATATATATATATATCCACACCTGTAGTCCAGCCTGCCCTGCCCCTGCCTGACCCCCTTGACAAAGGTACCCTCAAACACATCGCGCAGACTGTCAGTGCCGGCCTAGAGGTTAATACACGTATATATATATATATATAAATAAATATATAAATACATTGTTAGAGAGAGAGAGAGAGAGACTATATACCTCTGGGGCGGGTGATGCTGCTGTGGGCTCTGCTGGCTCATAGACCTTGGTCCACGTGCACTCACCGTGGGGCTGGTCAGAGACCTGGGGGGTGAGAGAGAGAGAGATAGAGAGATAGAGAGAGAGAGAGAGAGATTGTGGATGGGGCTGGTCAGAGACCCAGGGGGGTGAGAGTTTAGGAGCGGCGTGCTCTGAATATTGGGTATTGTGTGCTGTGAAGGGTATGATACTCACCCAGGCTCCCTTGATGCTGATGCCGTTGGCATCGTCCACCCACTCTCCATCTCCATGCCTGGGGGTCAGACACTGCTACAATACAATGAGAAGAGGTACTAGGCCTAGTAAGTGGAGTTAGATGTACTACTACAATACAATTCAGGAATATGAGGGAGACTCTCCAGTGTACTGGGAGGTATGTGGTGTGGAACATTGATACATGTACCTCCTGTCACTGTGCCAGCCTCCCTTGTACTGGGACCCGTCGGAGTACATGCAGATGCCGTATCCACTGCGCATGTTCTCAGCAAACTTGCCCTGGGTATCAGTATAGATACATTATCCATACAATATCATACAACACAGCAACATAAAGTAGCCTGTACATTAACCATATACCCATACCTCATACTTGTCTCCGTTGGCGAACCAGGCAATGCCCTTTCCGGCACGCATGCCCTGCTGGAACTGGCCCTTGTACCTGGGTATTAGAGAGAGTGAGAGATAGTATATAGAAGATAAATACATAGTACATGCATCGGAATGTGTCTATGTCCATGTAAAACATCATTATACATATGTACATATGTATACCTGTCCCCTGTGGCGTATGTGATGGTGCCCTCGCCCTCTATCTGGTCACGCACCCAGGTGCCCTCGTAGACATGGCCGGCCTTGAAGTCCATCCTAGGAGTGAGGTGATACAGACAGACATAAAGAGAGAGAGAGAGAGAGAGAGGGGGGGGGGGTATGGGTCTAACCAGTCCAATGCTGGCTGAGAAAGAGCACACATATATATATGCAGACAGAGTATCACTAACAGTAACCACAGGTAGGGATGCATACACAAGTGAGACAGAATTAGAGAGAGTGCACTTGCTGACAAGGGTTGCAAGGAAAGAGTCACCCTTGCAGTAATTGGCTTACAGGCTCTAGCACTAGGAACAATGCGACACACCTGCCTCTTCCGTGGCGCATGTCATCGAGCCACTCTCCCTCGTAGACATTGCCATCGGGGAAGGTGCACTTGCCTGAATATCAGACAGTCAAGACAGAAGGATCATCAGAGGAGAATTGAGAAATATACCCCCACAGTGCATACACACCCACAAACACCGGGTAAAGGGGTACTCACCGTGGTAGTTCCTCTGGTCACGGCACCACTCTCCCTCGTAGGTGCTGCCGTCCTTGTAACGGCACACTCCACGACCCCAGCGCTTTCCATTGTGCCACTGGCCCTCGTACACAGACCCGTCCGAGTACTTCATGGATCCCTTCCCCTGAGGGATTCCATCCTGATCCAGGCCCATTTTCGAGCTAGATAGAGCTGGTTGAAAGGACAGTTCCAGTCGAGATTCTCGGTCTGACTCCTTGCACCCTTTTGGCACAAACCATTCAGACGAGTCAGCTCAGCAGCTTGCCTCTTCACCATAACTAGCCCCTATCCCACCCCACCCTGCTGACTATGGACGTGGACCAGAGTCCCACTGCTGCCCCACTACCACCAGCATCCCCAGTGTTCCGGCCGCCTGTGATGATTGGAGATCCCAACGATAGAAGGGCCCAGGTGTGAAACCCTGTCATTCTCTTGCTCTTGCCGTATTCTCTGTTGTTGCTTATTCCAGGTCAGGGCTATCATTGCTGATCAGGACGAGGAGATCAGAAGGCTGAGAATGCAGGTATGAGGATGTCTCTATGAATTTGTCTGTGTGGAATATAGTAGGTGTGTACTCTATGTTCAGACATCCTTCAGACAGGTTGACATACATGTGAGTCTTCTTAATCTGATTGTGTAGGAGACAATGTGTGATTCTGATACAGGTTGAGGAGGCCCAGGCCCTGATTGATCCTATTTTGAAGTCTATAAGTATATATGTCTATACGTCTCTTGGTCTATTCCTCCAACCCAGGTTGAAGAGGCCCAGGCCCTGATTGACTTATCATATATGCATATTGATATATATACACATATATATATGTAGTGTAGTGTATTGGATTTTACTATATGTCTGACCCAGGTTGAGGATGCCCTGATTGACCACATGTATATGAATATATATTAATATGTATAGTCTATATATGAATGTCGTTCCTCTCTCTCTCTCTTTACACCCAGGTTGAGGAGGCCCAGGCCCTGATTGACCAGCAGCAGGAGGAGGCCACAGCCACACGCAGTGCACACAAGGTATGGTATATATATATCATATGTATTCGTATGAATATATGTATAGGCAGGTAGATTTGGCCACTCGCAGTGCACACAACGTATCACTTGGTGTTGATTTACTGTCTCTCTCCCCTCTCACCATTGGTCTTCCATTACACATCTGGCGCTAGACAAATACCTGGTCTCTCTCTCTCTCTCTCTCTCTTTCTCTCTCTCTCTCTCTCTCTCTCTCTACACCCTTGTCTCACCCCAGGCATACATGGAGAGACTTCTGGCGCTAGGCAAAAACCTTGTCTCTCTCTCTCTCCCCCTACACCCTTTCTCACCCAGGCATACATGGAGAGGACCCAGCGGGAGGTGGAGTCTCTGCAGAGACAGAACACACAGTTCGAAGAAGGTACATGTCTCTTTCTCTCTCACACACACACACACTCAATATACCGATAATATTTTTATCCACTGTACCCAGAAGTTGCAGTAACCGACTGTCAGGAGGGCCGTAACCGTGGCTGTGACTGTCTCTCTCTCTATATATATGTACGCATATACATAGACCCCTAACCCCTAGAGGTAGCCGAGATGCTGACTGTCAAGAGGGTGGCTCTCTCTCTCTCTCTCTCTCTCTCTCTCTCTCTCTCTCTCACCCCAAGAGGTAGCTGAGATGCTGACTGTCAAGAGGGCAGTGGCTGTGACCGTGTCCCAGGATGTAGAGAGGGAGAGGGAGACAGCATCTGCTGTGCAGCAGGTATATATACAATATGAGTATATATGTATATGCGTATATAAGTGTATAGACAGAGAGGGAGGGTGGGAGAGGGAGACGGCATCAGCCGTGCAGCAGGTATATGTATATACCGTAGTATCTAGACGCAATTCTTTGTGATTAGTGTCTAACCCCAGACCGTTGCCTGGCTTGTGTCTGAGGCCACCATGAGGGCTAGGTTCATGAAGGCACTCAAGTAGGGAGAGAGAGAGAGAGAGAGATTGAGGGCTAAGGTTCATGAAGGCACTTAAGTAGAGAGGGAGAGAGAGAGAGAGATTGAGGGCACGGTTCTTGAAGGCACTTCAGTAGAGAGAGAGAGAGAGAGAGAGAGAGAGAACGAGGTTTGTGAAGGCTCTACTAGAGAGAGAGACCCCGGCGGCTGTGTGATGTGTAATATATCAAGAGAATGATTCACGGTTTGGTAAATCAGGGACAACGTGTGTTTGAGGTCACACCTGTTGGTTGACTGTGCCTCATTGAGAGAGAGAAAGAGGAAGAATCTATGTTTTTGGCGGCTATCAAGCCTAGCCCCTTGTGTGTTATATAAA
>BDIP01000655.1:1355-15876 GCA_003568945.1 Kipferlia bialata
CTCACTACTAACAAAAGGGTCTAGTTGGATTCATTGGTCTCCCCGCTGTCCTTCTGTTCAAGAACATCCTGGTCAGAGCTGCCTTTGGACTTGGACTCGGTCTGTTCTACCAGGTATATTTGTATATATTGTTTTGTTTTGTGTGTATATCTATGAATGCTTGCCCTCATATCATGCTCCTCAACACCTGCTGGAAGGAGTATATTTACAGATCATCACTATGACTATATATATATACAAGTATATATATACTAAGTATATATAGTGACACCTACACCTAACTGTTAGATCATGCTCCTCAACACCTACTGGAAGGAGTATGCCATCCAGAGTGTGCACGGAGGCATATTCGGTATGTATATAGACTATGTATATACAATATTTGTGTATATATATATATATATAGAGAGAGAGAGAGAGTTTGTATGCCATCCAGAGTGTGCACGGAGGCATATTTGGTGTGTGTGTTCCCTATGTATGCTCTCTCTCTATGTATATAGACAGAGATAGAGAGCCCTATGCTATCAGTATTTGTCTTCTCTCTCTATATTGAGAGATATAGACAGAGAGTCTTATGCTTTCAGTGCTATCCATGGAATCATCAGCTGACTGCAAAGCCCTCTTCATTCCTCCCCCTACCCCCTACCCCTTCTCACTGATAGGCACCATCTTTGGCTTCGGCTGTGTCATTGTCCTGGGGACATGCTTCGGGTACGCATGTATATATACACTTAACTGTATATATATATGTATGTGAATGGACTCCTTGTCACTCTACTCAACTTGCTTCGGGTATGAATAGATGTTTGCGGCCTCTATATCACTCAAGTGTTCTCAGTCTGTGCACTATCTATATAGGCTGTGTATTCAATATTAAGATCTCCACCAGTGAGCTACTTCTAGCCGTTCCTCATACTCTCCCTCTCCCTCTCCCTCTGAACCCTTATACCCCAGTGAGCTCCTTCTGGCCAATGGTGTGAGGCGTGAGAGAGACGAGAAGAGTCCCACACCCCAGCTGAGGTATACGCAGAATTATCTCTCTCTCTGCTCTATATAATAGCCTTCCAGAGCTTCCAGAGAAGTAGCTTCGGTATCTCTCTCTCTCTCTCTTCGGTCTTCAGTATCATTCCATTCATTCCTCAGTCTTTAATGTCGTTCTCCCTGTCTCTTACACTCATTATAGGCACTTCTCCAAGAACCAGTGCCTCATCGGAGCAGCCATTGCAGGTATCTCTCTCCCTGTCTCTCTCTATCTAAATATATATATATACGTATATATATACTAGATGTATACTCTCATGTTTGACGTTTTCTCTTTGTCATTATTCATATTCACTGTGTCTCTTTCTCCCTCACCCTCTCTCTCTGTCTTATCCTAGGCGCTGTTCTCTTTGCCGTTGGTATTTTCCTCTCTCTCTCTCTCTCTCTCTATATATATATATATATATAATCGTTATTCTACACTCTAATGATAGGAGCTGTTCTCTTTGCCGTTGGTATCTTCCTCGTCCTCGCCTTCCCAACCGGATGGTACCCAAACAAGCGCCAGGTACTCTCTCTCTCTCTCTCTACACCCTTTATCACAGATGGTACCCAAACAAGCGTCAGGTACTCTCTCTCTCTCTCTCCCTCTCTCTCTCCTTCTACACCCTTATTACAGGTCACATTCTCCTACATCCTGATCTCCACCGGTGCCTCTGCTCTCATGATGTTCCCCTTCGTATACCTGGAGAGGCTGGTGTCAGGTGGGTATATATATGTTCATATTAATATATTGTTAATATATTGTTAATATATACTATATTGTATTATGTAAATTATCATGATATTCCCCTACGTGTACCCGGAGAAAGCTTGTATCAGGTATGTATGTTATACTGTATTATTCCACTCGAGAGGCTTGTATCAGGTTAGGCCCTATCTATCTCTGTGGACATATATTTGCTATGTATACTATGATATAGAACCCTCTGGGAAGGTATGAGTTCTATTTTTTATTATAGCAATAGTCTATACTAGCGATTGGAGTTGTGCAATATATAGTATATTGTATAATTTTTCAGTTCCCCCATATTCTCTCTATAACAGCCCCTCATTCCCAGGCAACCTTCTCCTCCTGGACTACTAGTTCTCTCTAGCTAGCCCCTTAATTCTCTCTGCCTAGCCCCTTATTCCCAGGCCACCTTCTCCTGCTTGACTCTGTGGGCCAGAGTCCCTTCCTGGTCTACATGGTGGCAGTCATCGTGGAGTACGTCCTCTCTCTCTCTCTCTCTCTCTACACCCTTTATTCACCTGGTCTACATGGTGGCAGTCATCGTGGAGTACGTTCTCTCTCTCTCTCTACACCCTTTATTCACCCCAGGTATGTCCTTGATGACATCCTAGAGATTGAGTTTGTCTGGTGGTCCAGGATACTCATCCTCACCATTGTCTTTGGAGGTAATATATACACTAAAAGACCATATGTACCTTATGTATTTTACATATTTATATGTGTAATGTGTCGATAATATGTAGTAGTGTATATAGTAGTATTGAGCTTGCGGTCCAGGATACTCATCCTCACCATTGTCTTTGGAGGTAGTATATCCATTACTCATGTGTATTCACTGTATATGGGTTACTGATACTGAGGTATGGACGGTCTATAGTGTCCTATTATACTATAATAGAAATCTTAAATGGATATCTTGTATAGTGCATATATGATATTATATACTTATATGTCGTGTATTATATACTAATTCTCACTATATATGTGCTGTTCTCCTTGACGGTCCAGTATTCTGACCATTGTGTTTGTATAAATGTATCCTATTGTTGTGAAGACTGTTGTTACTCTAACCGATACATTCTCTCTCTCAGGACATCCTTGGCCTATTGTATTCAATACTATAACTCTCTCACTATATAGGCGCCGTTCTCCTTGACCTCTCCGGCAAGATCTTCAAGATCTAAGGCACCGATACTTCTGGAGAGAGAGAGAGAGAGGTTGTCTGAAGATCTAGCGCAACGGTCCTTCTAGGGAGTGCTTGAGAAAGAGATTGTGTGTATGTGTGTGGTTATGTTTGTTTGTTGATGGAGCAGAGTTGAAATCTTCGCTTCAACAGATGGACCTGTGTATGTCGTTTCTGCAAGTATGTAATAGATGCTTTTTATCAACCTTATGTAGTGTTCTGGTATTCTTTGATATTATATCATCCTCGTTACCTCTGGGTGTCCGGTATTGAATAGCAATTGAGGTCGATCTATAAACACTCTCGTGTATTTGGCTTTGACACCCAATCATAACCTAGAATATTACTATACTGGGCCTAGTATGGAGTCGGAGTCAAAGGTTTGACTTGTAACTTACAAGTACATACACAAAGACTGTCTGATTCAAACAGTCTATGCATTACTGGGCATACACTTCACGTTACTTACATGTGGGTGGAATGAAAGTTGACAGGCCCTGTCACAGGGACGCCCTGCCAATTTCGGAGTACTCAGACCACAATACGAGATCGAAAGTGTATTAACTATATCACCCATGATAGGATTTATGAAAATGACGCTGAATCAGCGTCACGCTGATTCACAACTTGTCAATGACAAGTGAGGGACCATACCAATGAGTGTTTAACCACATAGTCACATTTGAGATGTGAACAGTAGCAATGAAAGGCCTAGCTCCATTAGTGTCACACTGTCAGTGTGTTACCGAAGCACAGAGTTTGGATGCCCGAGTTAAGATATTTTGGCATATAATCCATTCAGTACTATGTTGAGGTACAACATGGAACTTCCATGATGGAAAATCCTATTAGCCTAATAGTATTAGTCCTAATTTAGGAGGGTCCTTCCAGTGAGGCATATGTTCAATTACACTATCAGGAAGGTCATACAAAATAGCCATAAAAGAGTCACTACTAAAAACTTAATAATCACTGAGTAATACTCAGTGTGTATTGATAATTAGACTATCGGGAAGATCACACGGGAACTCAAGGTACCCATTCAGATATACAAATGTGCAGAATCTATCTATATGACATATAGACTATAAGCATAGATACAACAGCAGTAATGTAGCTATAATATAGATTCTAAATCCATACAACCACAGTGCGGATAGGATATGATCCCATGGCGAGAGGCGTATGCACCATTTCCTGTAGCAATGGTCATAATATGACTCATTGGTATCGATGGCCACAGACTAACTGGAGGCGTAGGCAAAAATTGAAAGGGTTCATTCTTGACATCAGTCTGACATGTTACTTACTTCCCTCTCTAACTATCCCAGGCCATGCGTCTGTGTCTCCTGGCCACCCTGTGCTGTGTGTCACTGTGCATGTGCTCAGTGTGGAGTGCCAACTTCACCAGTCCATACCCTGAGCCGGGTGAGTGTTAGTACTGATATCGACAAGTATGCATGTACATACCCTCACTGTAAGATATGTAGGTGCACAGAGTTCATATAGGCATAGATATTGTAGGGTTTGAGTAGTTACTGGGTTAGTCAGTCTGCTCTGTCGTATAGATGTGTATATCATGTTTGACAATATCGGTGTGGAGTCTTGCAACGTCAATACGCTACATCCACATGTATATATACTATAGTACCAGTACTACTTGCATCGTGATGGTGACATGTGCCCCACACTCACCCCCCCCTCTCTCTCTCTCTCCCCCATCTCCCTCCCTCTGTGTCTACCTCCCAGTATTCTCTCTCTTGCTTTAGGCTGGGACTGACTCTCTCTCTCTTACTCTAGTCCTCTTCTTTGGACAGACTCTCCCTCTCTCTCTCTCTCTTTCTCTCTCTCCCCCCTCTCTCCCCTCGCTCCTCCCCCCCTCTCACTCACACTCTCTCTTACCCAGGCTCCTTCTTTGGACAGGTTCTCTCTCTCTCTCTCTCTCTCTCTCTCTCTCTCTACGCCCCTAATTCCATAGGCTCCTTCTTTGGCCAGACTGTGGCTGCCAGTGGAGAGTGGGCTATAGTACAGGTATTTACACACATATATATGTATAGATATATATATAGAGAGAGAGAGAGAAAGAGAGACTGTGGCTGCCGATGGAGACTGAGCTATAGTGCAGGTATATATGATCACCGTATATGTATATATACTATATGACAGTAAGAGAGAGAGAGAGAGAATGGGATTGTGGGCAGTGAGTGCGGGTATTATACACTATATCGATTAATACTTGTGTATATATCTCCCTCTCTCCCTATATATGTACATGTATATCTGCTGTCACCTTACACCCAGGCCCAGAAGGAGCCGCGATCAATAATTATGTATATGTATATATATATATATTCATTTGTAAATTCATTGTACTGTCAACCTATGTATTAATATCTCTATCTATATCGACCCTTACACCCAGGCCCAGAAGGAGGCCCGCCCAGTTATTATGAATATTATATATACGTATATATATATGAATTGACTAATATATCTCTATCTATATACCTCTACATATATACTCTCATATCAGGCCCAGAAAGAGCCCCGCTCTTCAGATGACAGCACTGCCGTAGGTACTGCTTCTCTCTCCCCCTCTCTCCCTCTCCCTCTGTTTTCTCCTCGATGTATATATATATATAAGTGTGTTGCAATGTCCTGCTTGTAGGCACTCAGATGACAGCACTGCCGTAGGTATTGCTACTCTCCCTCCCTCTCCCTCCCTCTCTCACACCATTATTTCATGTACTTCTTCCTCTCCTCTGTCCTCACAACACCGCAACACACACTCTCTGTCTCTGTCCCTTTCTCTCCCTCTCTCTCTCTCTCTCTCTCTCTCTCTACGCCCTTATTGTAGGCGCTGCCTTCATGTACCACCAGGACTCTCTCTCTCTCTCTCTCTCTCTCTCTCTCTCTCTCTCCTCTCTCTCTCTACACCCTTATTGTAGGCGCTGCCTTCATGTACCACCAGGACTCCCTTGGCCAGTGGGTCTATGACAGGTATGTATACATTTGTCTATATATAATATATGTAATACATATATATAGCGTATTCTATTCAGAGTGTATGTATACACCAGGGCTCCCTAGGCCAGTGGGTCTATGACAGGTGCAGATAGTGTGCATAGTAAGTATGGTATATATACACCATATATACATATAGACCTCTCACCTCAGCCATCTGCCTGTCCCCGATGCAGATACAGCTCTCTCTCTCCATATATATACTCTCCATACACACACATATATAGAGTATATATACCTTTATACCATTAATATCTCACCTCTAAGCCGTCTCCCGGTGCCAGATGCAGAGACCAAGCACATTGGGTACAACATGGCAATAGGTATATACATCTCACACATAGGTATATATATCACCCCCCCTCTCTCTCCCTCTAGACCCTTATTCCAGATGGTGACTGGTACTGTTGCTGCTTCTCTCTCTCTCTCTCTCCCTCTAGACCCCTAATACAGACGGAGAGTGGTGTGCTGTTGCTGGTCACAACACCAAGGATCTGTGCAGCTATGTATATCTGTTCCACCTAGAGAATGGCGTATGGACACTGGTGAGTTAACTCTCTATGCGTATAGTAAACACTATTTCGTCACTTCTATATATATATCATATATATAGTGCTGTCTCTCTAGCTGAATCTCTCCTGGATAGTGTAACACCCTTCCCTTCCTGGACAGTCATGACTCCCTCACTCCCTCCCTCTCTCTCTCTCTCTCTCTCTTATCAGTAGATTGACACCCTCCCCTCCCCTGGCCCCCAGGACAGTGATCTCTCTCTCTCTCTCTCTCTCCCTATATATATACAAATATATATATATAAGGCTGACACTTAGATGGACACCCTTCCCTCCCCTGGACCCCAAGACAGTCAGGGACAGGCAGTGGCAATGGGGGGTATGCTACACTATGCTACACTATTGTATACACATATATATATATTGAATACAATGAGTATATATATATCCATACTATACCTAGGACAGTCAGGGACAGGCAGTGGCAATGGGGGGTGAGATACCCACATAGTATATAATATATATAGTATACTACATTAGTATGTATATATATATATATATTGCCATATTGTAACCCAGGACAGTCAGGGACAAGCAGTGGCCATGGGGGGTACGATCAGAGATACCATACTATATATAGTATATAGTATTACATTAGTATATATATCCGTACTATACCTAGGACAGTCAGGGACAGGCAGTGGCAATGGGGNNNNATATATCCGTACTATACCTAGGACAGTCAGGGACAGGCAGTGGCAATGGGGGGTAAGGGCATATACATACCATACTACATATATAGTATATAGTATACTATGTATATATATCCGTACTATACCCAACACAGTCAGGGACAGTGGCCATGGGGGGTGAGATACACATATATACTATACATGTTATGGTATTACATATGTATATAGTATATAGTGTATAGTATACTACATAAGTATATATAATCATACTGTACCTAGGACAGTCAGGGACAGGCAGTGGCCATGGGGGGTATGCTACTATTGTATATGTATAGTATATATATGTGTGTGTGTATCTAGTATATATAGTATATATAGGGACAGACAGTGGCAATGGGGGGTGAGACACACACTCGCTGTACACATTCCTCTATACATACATTATCATGTTGGTGCTGTATTTACTAGGCCTAGTATCACATTGTACATTGTAAGGAATACTAGTGATAGGGTACGTAGTAGAAATATGAATGAATAGATATATGTACACGTACTGACTTCTAACTGTAGGCGGTGTGCTAGTTATTGGGTACCCAGACTCACATGAGTACGAGGGAGAGGCGGTGGTGTACAGGTAATCATTACATGTATACATATACATATACTATATATATACAAGTGTATATACGTATATATACCTGTATATTAGTCACATGAGTACGAGGGAGAGGCAGTGGTGTACAGGTATCGGTATTGAGTGTGTGATATACCAGAATGTGTCTTGTATTCACCCCAGACTGTTCCATGGCCAGTACTATCATCCTCTCAGACTTTAGCCATTCGTATAGTTAATAATCTAGATTCTTGTTCACCATAGACTGTTCCATGGCCAGTACTACCTTGAGGCCACTCTCGTAGGAGCAGACTACATGTTTGCGGCAGGTTATTAGTCTATTACACATCTACACTATATGTATAGTATACATTGTACACACACACATATATATATATAGTTGTTGTGTCCATGAGTATATACTCTTCTATGTATATATATATATGTATCTCTAGAGGCCACTGTAGTAGGTACAGACTACATGTTTGTAGCAGGTTAGGAGGATACTCTAGCCCTACCGTAAATGTGCTAGGTCCATATCTGTCAATATAGTATCGATATGCGGTGACCCATAGTGGTAGGCGTATCAGTATAGTCAGTATGTACATAGTGGTAGTTGTAGACTTCCACCATCTCTCTGATATAGTGCCCTTGTGTTGGTATTAGTAAATCAATGCACTTCCCTCTAACCCTACAGACAATGGAGACTCTGTGGCTATCTCAGCCGATGGGTCTAGGATAGCCATGGGCTCACTCAACGCGTACGTACCATACTGATTCATATATAGACTACTAATGTAATGACTATGGTATATATACTTGTATTTGTCTATATACTAATAGTATATTGGATTGGGCCATGGGGTCGTTCAACGCGTACGTGCCGTGGTCAATATTTAAAATAATGGAATGACTATACTAACTGACTAACCTACTTACTAACGTGACTGGATGGCGACCAGTCGGCAGACCACTTGGTTCATATTTGCCACTCAACAATCATTCGTATACCAATTCTGAATAATGAAGCTACCATCTCTCTCTCTCTCTCTCTTTCTCTCTCTCTCTGACATAAGGGGCCAGGTCAATGTGTTTGACTATGACCATCTGACAGCTGAGTGGACACTGACCCAGACAGTGGCAGGTATTCATATGCATATATATATATATATATATATTTACTTTATATCTATATAGTATATATAGTCCTATATGTATATATACACTGAAGTGGGCACTGACCCAGACAGGGGCAGGTATATATATGTATCTGTATATGTATATATATATATCTTATACAGTGGCAGGTATACAGTATATGTATATATATGTTTATATATATATATATATATATATTTATATACTTATACAGTGGCAGGTATAGGAAGATATTGTGTAAGTATTGTAGAGACTGATACTATATATACACATATACACATATATATTCTGAGTGGACACTGTCCTAGACAGTGGCAGGTGTGCAGAGTGTATACACTATATACATATACATACATGTACTACCTCAGACAGTGGAAGGTATGGAAAGAACGATCCCTCTCTCCCCACCGCTGTCTCCCATCTCATCCCCAGCCACCTGTTGGGACGGTCTCTCTCTCTCTCTCTCACTGCCTTCTCTTCCCCAGCCACCTGTTGGGACGGTCTCTCTCTCTCTCTCTCTCTCTCTCTCTCTCACTGCCTTCTCATCCCCAGCCACCTGTTGGGACGGTGTCTCCCTGTCTCTCAGTGGAGATGGCTCTACTCTAGCCGTAGGTATGGTGATACAATGGGCATTGTTTGGATAGGTATACATTATAGATATACACTTACACAGGATGCCCCACCTACAGTGGAGTATAGTAATACTATATGTATAGTATAATGGTATATGTATATCTATATAATTAGACAGATACTAACTCTAGGATGCCCCACCTACAGTGGGGTATAGTAATACTATATATGTAGTATAATGGTATATGTATATCTATATATATATATAATTAGACAGATATTAACTCTAGGCTGCACCACATATAGTGGGGTGGAGTAATACTATATATGTAGTATATTTCTATATACTAATTCTTCCTATACTGGTGTATGGGTACACCCTAACTATAGGATGCCCCACCTACAGTGGGGTTTAGTGACAATATATATATATGTATATCATAGTATCAGTGTCAGTGTCAGTACACAACAGTACAGAATTCTGATACTAACTATAGGATGCCCCACCTACAGTGCAGTGGAGGATACTGCCGGACAGGTGGAAGTGTTCACAGAGGGACAAGACGGGTGAGTGAATATGAATGTTCACCGCTTCTATATCGCTTTTACACCGGTATTACATCGCTTTTACATGTGGTGACCGTATATTATTTCAGAGGTGTGTAAGGGGTTACAGATGTACATGACTGTCTACTATCGGCAGTCTCACCCTGTCTCAGTCCTTAGACAGTGTGTATTGTATAGTTATCAGTATCTCAGGTCCCTGGATGGAGGCAGTATCAGTATCATATATATTGTATATAATATTCATCTCTCTCTCTATATAATTATTATATAATAGTATAGTGATATATACTTACACCAGTCTCACCCTCTCCCAGTCTCTGGATGGAGGCAGTGTGTATTATACATTAATTTATGTATTCATATATATATTCATATATGGTTTACATATATATATATATATGTGTTAGTATATATTTACACCAGCCTCACTCTGTCCCAGTCTCTGGATGGAGGCAGTGTGTGGTATGCCACATTTGGGTACTCGCTAGGTATGGATAGTGGCATATAATATAATATACATTTTGTGTATATATAGATGTGCTATTTGCCTTATAATATATATACATGGAGAGAGATAGGCAGTGTGTGGTATGCAACATTTGGGTACTCGATAGGTAAATTGAATACCTGTGTATGTACACATAAGTTTTACATTCATTGTCTAAATATCCCACTAGGTAGTTCGTGAACGTGTATATACATAAATACTCTATACACTCAGTATCTATATGTATCTGTCAGTGACCCGTGTTGACCTACTTTGACCTGCATTGACCTATCGTGACCTATCTCGATTCATCTTGACCTATCTTGACCTCAGACATGTCCAGTGATGGAGATACACTGGTTGTAGGGGCAACATTAGACGACAGGTGAGTGTATGCGTTCATTATTCCGTGGTCAATGTCGAGAGTCTATATACTTTGGTACGTCCATACTAGGGCCTAGTATCGCCTTTCATGTCTGTGTTATTGCCCACTACGCTTCGAAATGTCATTGTGCTAAACCTTATGCTAAGGAATAGCATATTGTTTATATATAGTGTCATTGTGCTAAACGTTATGCAAAAGAATAGCATAGTGTATATATATACGTACACATATAGCGTATTTTTGTACTATCTCCAATATTTATATATAATATCTATGTATATATCCATGTATATATGCAAATATTCTAACGCCAGCGTCTATGTGTACACTCTTGCCGGGGGCCTGTACATATTAGCAGACTGGGAGACCACAACTGACGACTCAATGCTAGGTGTGCATATATTTGTATATCTATATTTGTATATATATCTTTGTTAACATGCATACTATATATAATGTATTTACTGACACACTGTTGCCCTCAGGTATTCTCACTCTCCTTCTCTCTATATCTATATCAGACGACTCAATGCTAGTTGCTCTTCCCCTGAAGTGTTTTCTATCTCATTCTCTCTCTCTCCACACCCTGACACTCGGCCATTCTCTCTACACCATAACCTTAGGCCACACTGTTGCTCTAGGGGGTGCTGGTGAGGATGTTGCCCTCGTTGGAATGGCCAACACCAGCAACGCGAGGGGGAAGGTGGGCTTACATATATACATGCACATATATGTGCGTATGATGTATTCTCATGTACAAAGTACGCTTGGGGAATGGTAGTTCTATATATCCTCGCGAGGTGGCAGCACTATTATCAATAATAGGAATTGGAGTGTTGCTAAGTTGTCTATTTCTTCCCTATATTACTTGTGACAGTATATGGTAGTGATACTGACATACTATGAGT
Source organism: Kipferlia bialata (assembly GCA_003568945.1). Classification (NCBI taxonomy): domain Eukaryota; phylum Fornicata; genus Kipferlia; species Kipferlia bialata. The sequence continues at coordinate 13,229 of BDIP01000655.1, forward strand.
GTCAGTACACTTATCCGTAGGTCGGTGTCCTGGATCTGACACTTCTATAGGAGGACCTTGGTGTTCTTAGGCGCTAATGTGGTCAGTCCCATTGGACATTGATGGAAGTTCTACCAGTGGCACAAGGCTCTACCACCGTTGACGGCGAGAAATCAGTGAGTAAGGTGTATGAATAGAACAAGAACTGTATTGACTTCCATTGGAAGTTCCTGTATGGATGGATTCGGTCTGACTTTGTAATGTATTTGTCTATTATAAATGTCTTATGTGTTATCTGGGGAGTTGTTAATCAGTGCCTGACAAGTTTAGCTCCAGAAACTCTTAGGATCTCTTGGTCGTGGCTATAACAGAGCTAACGGCAGGTATAGCAAGAGTTACACTGTGAGCAAAGAGAGCAGAGGCCAAGACAAACAATGGTCTGCCTGCTTCGGAGACAAATTGTGTCACACCATCACTATCATCAGGTTGTCAAGACTGGAAACGAGTCGAGCCCATCCGAACCCTTCTCCCACGTGTCCCTAACTCTTTTCAAGTAGAGGCTGGTTGGACAAATAAGCAGTCCGATCATCATTATTGGGTTCCAGATGAATGCTAGCACAGCTGAGAAGTTCAATAGGATGGTCACGGACAGAGAGCACCTGAACCCTTTATTGTCAAAAAGAGATTTTCTATATAATGACAATGGACATTTCGTGCCTTCATACAGGCTTCCTTCGTTCACGATGGCACCCCACTTGCCAACCGAGTGTGAGTATTGCGGTGAGTTTACTCACACCCAGCCCCGGTGCCACTACTTCGTGTCGCCTTCAGAGGACCCGTCGGCCCCTGGCATGGGAGTCAGCCGGTCTGAGTTGCGGTGCAACATCTGCTACGCACCCCTTGAGTCGGGTCTGAGCTCTCTCCAGAAGGGGCACGCCACAAATCTATACCGGAAGTGGCAAGAGGGGGATGCCGATATGGCAGAGGAGCTCCTCGCATACTACCAAAAGACCCATGTGGAGTGGTGCCAGGGAGAGACTGCCGGAATGGTGGCCAGAGTGAGGGCAGACGCCCAGTACCGGGTCGCTGCGGGTTTCCCACCTGTGGATTACCCGACAGGCCCTGGTGGGGCAGTATATCTGCCGTACACCCCTGGAGAGGAGGGGGAGGTCACCATGGAGATGTTTAACAAGTTGGTGGGCAAAATAGAGAACATAGCACACCAGCTGGATGCTCTCACCCGGAGCACTGCACCGGAGCCACTCTGAGTGATCTGTCAGACTATGGTGTGGGCTTGCATCAGTAGTCGTGATGAGATCTAGTGTGTGATACATGAGTTGAGATAGAGAGAGAGAGAGAGATAGAGATAGATGGCTATGCGAGCAGAGTGCATCGTTACACTGTTTCCCTTTTCATAGCCACCCCCCCACATATACATGCTGGCTACACCTGGAGGAAGGATTTACCATTATTGTCCACTCTTTGCAGTGCAAAGTGCAAATTGCACTTCTCTGTACCTGATACTTGTGTATATGCAACCATACGGATTGGGCTCGCGTTCAAGAATTGTGCCCCCCCCCCCCTGAACACAGGAAATGCACTGCTGCTGACATCTCCCAGACCCCCCTGAGGCACAGGTCTTTCTCTCTCTCTCTCTCAGTACCTGCAACACATACTCTCAGATATTGCAACCCTGTCTCTCAGATGTCCAGTGTTCTCTCTCACTCACACACACACACTCATACATGCATGCACCCTCTCTCTCTCTCTCTCTCTCTCTCTCTCTCCCCCCCCCCTTCTAACCCTCAGGTCGATGCCACTGTGTACATCCATGTCGGATCAGACAAGGCCAGGGGCAATGAGACAAACTCTGAGATGTCGATAGAGTCTAGCCTATCAGCCCTGTCCCTACAGGTAATGTCTCTCTCTCTCTCTCTCTTTCTCTCTCTCCCTCTACACCCCTATATCAGCACTCCAGTGGCATGGTGCACATCTCTCTCTCTCTCTCCCTCCCTCTACCCCCTTATATCAGCACTCCAGTGGTATGGTCCATCTGTCCCACCTCAAGGCCCTGGGCAGTGTCACAGGCCTAGGGGGACAGCCCCAGGCACACATACCAGGTATACACTAATACTCTTTGACCTGCTCTAAACTCGACTAACATCCAGGTATTCCTCACACTTATATGTATTTATTACATGCTGAGTGTATATATACATTTTTCATATATGCGGAGGGGGACAGCCCCAGGCACACGTACCATGTATATATCACCTGTATGTGATACTTCCATACTATTATTTATCTCTGCATTGTCACAGGACTTGTATCAGATTCTCTCTTTGCTCCGTGTTGCTTGGTAGTTCCTGCTCTCTCTTTCTCTCTCTCTCCGCCCCCTATACTCACCCCCAGTGCTACTAGGCAGCAGGCGTCTAGGCAATGTCACCCTGGACGATAGAGTGGGTGCAGACCACTGGATCAGTATCGGAGCATACTTCGAGATCCTCTAGATCCCTTTATGGGAGGGAGAGAGAGAGAGAGAGAGAGAGAGAGAGAGAGAGACTGCTCTTTGCACTATGTTGCCATGCACTCTATTGAGTTAGAAGTTGATTTGGAGAGAGAGAGAGAGACTTTTGAGTTTGTACTCAGAAGAGACACCGTTTCCGGTT
>BDIP01000658.1:0-15864 GCA_003568945.1 Kipferlia bialata
GGGGGGGGGGGGGGGGGGGGGGGGGGGGGGGGGGGGGGGGGGGGGGGGGTTATATATGATATACTGGAAGTGCGTAGGTTCATAATTGCTACTGTAGTGGTCAGTATACCTCGAAGAAGTGATGAGTGGACTAGGGGTGAACCCAGGACAGGGATACTTCCAATACCTTCAGTATTCTGTATATGTCTCAGCCAAGCATGTCCGACGCTCAGGACACATGGTTGCAATGCAATATTTGAGTCCGGAACCTCCGAACTGAGTATACTGTGTATGTCTGTGGCACGTGTGTATCCTTCGTCACAGTAGCTGAAGATGACGTGATTGTCACTGGTTGTACTAGAATGTGAGACGAGAGAGGAACTGTCTAATGCTGAGAAGTATATATATATACCTTGTGAACGTTTCCAAACGTACGTACTCACGTATGATCAATCAGTACTCCCTCCGGATCTACAGGCCAAGAGATATTTGGAGTACACCCCCCCCCAGTATCTCACACAATCATCCAATAGAAGTGTATTTCGATACTGATACTGATACTGAATGTAAATTAATATTATAGTAATAGGTGAGTGGTAGGTCCACATCTGGTACCGTACAGCAAAGCTGGTGACAGATGTACTGCTTGTATCAGTAAGTCAATAACAATCTACTATTCTATTAGTATGATCCTTACATACAACTATATCTAAGAAACATTGGCAAATCTCACAACCCGACCCTACGATCCATAGCAGACTAAAATCTTGGTCTTGGTCTGTTCCTAGAAGCAGAGGGCCGTGTCAGAGGCAACTCCGGCTCCTGCACCCTTGGTATTTGCCAGCAGGCTGAGCCTGCCAGGATCTAATGTAATATTAGTACCAGGCCTGATCTAGTCAGGTCGATCTCACATTTCACTAACCTTAAACCCGACTTTCGGTTCCCTCTCAAGCTGCCGACCGAGCGTAGTCTAAGATTCAAGCGTCCCAGAATTTGACACTGACAGTACAATATTTCCATCACTACTACGCCTAGGTCATCACCGCTGCCAGTGCCCGTTGACACACCCGACTGGACCAAGGACAATAGGGTCAAGGTCCGCACCGTCATCAAGACCAGAGTTCGGCAAGTCCCGCAACGTGCCACTCATCACCATCGGTGGGCTCTCCCACTGCCCTACCTGCCTCGCTCACACCTCTCAGAAGTCCCGCACTGAGCGCAAGCGTGACCTCAAGACTCTCCTCAGCACTGAGTTCTAACCCATATTTCAATGAAAACGTGGCTAATGATTTAATCAGAAACTAAGGACCTACTGAGTATTAAATCTCATTAGATCCCAAACATCATACCTCAAAGACGGTACATACAAACTGTAATTTACACAAACACACACACTCAGTAATACACACAAAGACACAAGCTATTCAGAACACTTGGAGACTCCCGAAATCAGGGGTCTTGCCAGAGAAAACTGTCTGCACACAGGTATGACATACATCGCTTCTGGAATCACAACTCACAGCTAGCCCACGGCGGTCGCCAGTAGCTATGATACGTACACGCTCTACGCGGTCAAGAGAATGGTACAGTCCCACCTCGGTGTATACTATGAGCTCGGATAGTGACGAAATAGATGATGGGACCACAACCATCGGATAGGGCTTGGCATCAGCAGAGCCAGTATGGGCTTCAGAACAGGGGTACCCATCCAGAGATAGCACCCTGACCCCAGGAGAATGCCTCAGAAGCAGACTGGCTGCACTAGCGACAACACAGGCAACGCCCTCGAGAGAGAGGGACCGGAGACCTTGCAGCGCTACGGCAGGGTGTGATGGGGTAGTGGCTCCGCAAGACAATTCACATTGGACGTTGCCTCGATCCTGACCTGAAAGGGTGCCCTCCGATGTACTCCGCTCATCAGTATTAGTCCCAGTGCCGGGGCATACAGCCCCCAGGGGGACCGGCATATGGGCCTCGCAGGGGTGGGTGACCGATGACACCCCCTGCCCCCTAGTGCATGTGCTATAGTCCACTGGAGCCCACCTGACACTGAGGTGCGAGAGGCTGCGCAGGGGATGCATGGTGGGGGACGGGACAGATGGGTTACACGGGTCAGGCGAAATAGATCCTGCGAGGCAGGTCACTAGAGCCTGGGAGGACAGACTGGTGCCATGAAGGCACAGTGATCTGAGGCAGGGCAAGTAGGGAAAGGGGATGGGCAAGGGAGTGTCCACCAGGGAGAGGGAGAGGCGGATGGGGACCTGGGGCACAGCGGCTGGGACCACGGACACCAGGCATTGCGAGAGAGACGCAGGACTTAGTGAGCGAGAGTTTGAGATGCGAATGGATCTGAGGCGTCTCAGAACACAGGAGTGGATGGAGGGCAGGGAGACACTCTGTGCCTGTCCATCGACACTAGACCATGTGGGACCCCGCCCTACAGAGCCAGGCACACAGCTGACACTGTGACAGGGCATGCTGCCCACCAACTCAGTGACTCTTGATAGATGGAGCTGGGAGACCCCAGGGAAGAGGCCTGCCACGAGACTGATATCCACCGAGTCTGCCCTGGGGTCATTGATACACATATACACACATATGCATACATAGTCAGAGGCCTAGGTCATAAGGATACACAACTACTAATCACCACTAGATAGTACCTGGACAGGGTCAGGCTGTGTATGTGCACAAAGGGTCTGACATGACTCTGGTCCACCATCACTCGGACGCCGGCATCTGTGGGTTCAACCGTTACAACACTAGTCTTCGTGGCACCAACGGTGACCGAATTGGAACACACCTAGTTGGTTAAGTGATCATTTTTTGGAGAGGGTCAAAAGAAGAAATGAAAGTAGTATATGATACTGATACCATATCATGGAAAGTATATAATGACATATATATATATAGTGACATACCGGCAGAGATGCGCACTCGACCTCCACCAGCCCAGGGAGTCTGGCCAACCCGAGCAGCCCCACGGGGCTCAGTGCCACCCCCGGAATCCTGACCACCCTAATGTTGGAATCAGTACATGTAGTATATATAGACACTGACACAGATACCTAATGTTGGCAGGTAGGGCATGGAGCAGCAGAACCTCAGTCCGCACCGCATCAATTACATTGCGCTGCGAAAAGAGATATGGGTCTGGGCGTTGGGCTGAGAAGCAGAGTCTGTGGATGCCAGTGGCGCCAGACCGGGAATGCCGGGTGGACTGCAGTCTCTGCACCCCCTCTCCTTCTCCCTCTGCGCCTTCCTCTGCGTCGGTATCAGTATCAGTACCATGCCTCTCCACCACACTCTCGAAGAAGGACACGCTTCTACCCACTAGAGACTCCAGCGGCTGCCGGCTCTGGTCGGCGGGTGTTCTAAGGGGTCGACCCGCAGACGACGCGTCCTGCCCTGGTGGCTGGGACTGCCCTGCCTCATAGTCGGTCTCATTGCCAACAGAGGAGTGCTTTGAAGACGCCCCACCGACGGACGGCTCCCGGGAGTGCTTGGGACGTACCCCCTGCCTGTCTCGGTGTCTAGACCGGGTCTGGCTGGCATGTTGGGAGGTACCCTCTCTACGCTTGTGCCCTGTGATGACCTGGTGTGGGATACTCACGTCCATGTACCACTGTGATAATGACATAGCAAAGAGAGTATCATGCGGAGCCCCAACCAGAAGTAATCATGACCATCAACCCATACTTGTGTATACATGGAACCATCGCCTACCTGATACCGGTGCATCTGGGTGTCCACTGCGATGCTCTGTGCCATGACCCTTCTCACAGGCACCATCCCAGGGCGCAGCGCATGATCCATAGTAGTAGAGTCAACACCGTTGTTGGTGCTGGTGCTCAGGGATCCCTGTAGACCACCCTGTGTCCCCATGGGGTGCGAGGCCAACAGTGGCCCAGCAGCCCCTCCGACTGACCCTTTAACGCCGACACATTTGACCTGTAAGTCTGGGTCATGGGCTAAGGGAAGCAGGCCGGCTGGGAGGAGGTGAGGAGAGGGAGAGAGCCCAGTATCAGCATCAGTATCAGGTGGGGACACCGGATGCTGAACGGGGCTAGCGGGGGAGAGAATGGCCGGAGAGGGCAGACCGAGGGTGGGGAATGGGGATATACCGCCTCCAAACCTGGAGGCGGGGGAAGAACCGTTCACGGCCATAGGCGATGATGTTGAGGCAGACACGAGTGTGCCTACGGAGGAGGCCCCAGTGCCTATCGGCTGGCTGGCCGAGAACACCGCATTAGAGGAAAAGTGCATGGAGGCCGAGGGAGAGGAGACGGAGGAGAGGGGAGGGGAGGTGCTCTCTCGACATGACACACCCGCACTCGAGCCTGCTCTTTCCCTTCTCCTCTCTCTCTCCCTCTCCCGAGACCTCGACGTCCCACCCCCCCAGTCTCCCACGCCACTACCCCTTAGGGACTGGATCGATGACCCGGCCCTCTCTGCCCTGCCCTCCCTGGCCCCTTTGGACAGAGACTGCGGCCGGTGCCTGCTGTTGTCGGATCCTGCCGACACGTTGACACTCTCCCTCCGAGGGTGCACATCTCCTCTGTACTCCAATGGGGACACCGATTCTCCACCCCCCGTCCCCTTCGCTCTGGCCCCCTGTGCCATGTGCTGTGCAACAGAGTGGTGTCGCCCAAGAAGACTGGTGAACTGGTCGTTGCCTGGAGTCAGCATACATACCACCACTGTTATGATGGATCTATATGAAGTCGCAGCACATATATAGATATAGGTACAAATAATCCACTGATGGGAATGGACATACTCCGCGTTTCCCTCCATGCCATATGCCTATATCCATCTCATATCATGCCACCTCTGCTGCACAGGATTACACTATATTATATTACCAATACCACACCATACCTGGGAGGGTGAAGGACCTCTCCCCGAGACTGGAGGGCTCGAGGGCGTCCAGGGCGTGGGCGGAGGAGGGATGCGGGGCAGCAGCAGTCAGGGAAAGACTGCGGATCTGCCTGGGATAAACATGACTTCCACAATCTGCCAGACTGTGTGAATACCGACATACGTTCACATGCGAGACTGACCTATCCACGTCCATAAGGGAGTACATGGTGTCCTGTCCATGGGCAGCATAGTTGGTGTCGCCGCTCTCCGCCTCCTTCCCGCCCATGGCCTGTGCCGCTGGACCCCTATTCACGGCATGGACCCCTACAGGTGGGAAGGGGGAACACGATGGATATTTGGATATTTGTATATAATACAAATATATATATACATATATATATATAAATACCTGCAGTATAGGAGTGGTGCACACTCAGGTTGAGGTCAGGCAAGAGCAGACTGGGGACAACCGACCCCAGGCGCCAGAGCACATGGTCGGTGTGCAGCGAGGTGCGACTGTAGGCCGCCTTGGCCTTTTTGACTCTGTCCACGGGCGAGTCCAGCTGGCCATCGTCCCCCTCCCCACCCTCGGCCTGCTCTTCCCTCACCAACTCTCTCTCCGCCTCTCTCTCCGCCTCTCTATCCACAGCCTGACCAAACAACCGTACGTCGAACGGGGACTCAGACACATTCATCTGATGTCATTGACGACGACAGTCTATAGAATAATGACCATCATAAATGAATCAGAATAGTATTCCCCAGTGTCACTCACCTGCTTAGAGTGATCAGTTCCCTTTCTTAGCAAGGCAGCGTAGACGACGTTTGAGTTGCTAACGTGAGGTTAAAGATGACACCTGGATACACATATACATATATATGACACGTGCAATCCTACGGAGAAGCATTGCAGTATACCAATCACTTTAAAGCTGGTGATATGCAACTTGTCACACACCAACTGTCCTTACCTGGGTGTCATGCTGGAGAGTACTCGCTGCTCACGTCCGAGAGAGGTGGCGCCTGTATTTGCCTCTGCCGGTCCACCCCTGGGACGGGCAGGGATCAGAGAGCCGTCATCGGCTGGGATGAATATTGACCAGAAACACTATGCAGGGCATTGAGATTCATACAACTAAACGGCATGGTAATCGATACTGTGGCCGAACGGAGCGGCATCAGGAGGGATATCATTCGAAGCCTGAGAAGAAATGATGAAATGATTGGATGGGTGCCAAGTACCTAGAGACGAGTGGCTGGTGAAGTAGACGGGAGCTGCGATGTTGCAGAGGTGCATGTCTGGGGAACAGGCCACCATGAGTCTGCGGTGAGAGAGAGATAGGGGTAACAGACTGTAGAACATGGTGATATGGACCCCAATAAGATGATACACTCCCTAGTATCATTCCTCGAGACTAACCATGGACTGAGTATAGTGTGAATATGCACTATATACACTCTGGGTACTCTATACACGATGGCATGATACCTGATGACGTCAATGTCCACTGGATGTACTGAGGAGAAGGACAGACTCGTCAGCCTGAGGCGCCGTCGGGAGGGGTCGAGACACGACCTCTGGCGCATTCCTCGCTGGGACTCCTCAACCATGCCGTTGTCGTTGGATCCTTCGAGGCTAGAAGGTCAGAAGACAGAGGAGCAAGTGGCGGTGGTTGCAACAATTACAAAGAGAGGTACCAACCTCTTTCGCGTCCTGTCAGCAATAATACTCTCGGTGGCGTATGCTCCACTGGAACTGGAACTGCGTCTGTGATCAGAACAGAGAAGTGACAACTCGAACACACATGGATATCCAACAGACAGACACCCTTCCAACGCAGGGGACTCCTGGTACCTAATATCTATGCGCATACTCTCCAGTAAAGGGTAGAGGTAAAGCAGGTACGGTAGATTGATCAGGTTGAAGGACACTGCCACCAGGCGCAGAGACTTCAGGGTGGCAATACTCGGGAGTCCTGGAGTCAGTACCCACCCATTTCATTCTGTGGTCATAATAGATTAATACTACAAACAGAACAATCAGTGTTTGGAATGATGTCAGCAGACTACCCTCTGCCCATACCTAGTAGACTGAACTTGGTGGCAAACATCGAAAGATGGAGGTTACGTAACGATGTAAACCGGGTCAGCTCTCTGAAATGAGGAAGAACCATGGAAGTATTCACATTGTTAATCTCAACACCAGGACAATCTCAAGAGTGTGCACATCTGCATCAGCCGGGGCTATACGGACGTACTTGCTAAGTGATGCCTGGTCCACTCTCCACAGCTTAAGCTTGCGTATATGACAGGCCACATATCCCGGCACAGCGTGTAGAAATGGAACGTCAGTCTGGATGTGAGGATATGCCTCGTAAGATGAAAGAGCTACCGAGATCCTGGCCCAAGTCTCACCTGCAGAACCCTCAGAGTGAGCGCCCTCAGCTTTGGTACCGGAGTGCTTCCAATAGACCCCCCCCTCTCAGTCCCAATGACACTACCCCCCCGCCCCATATCTCTCCTGTGGGTCACCAGGCCCTCTCTCCTGTGGGAGACCGAGGGCGAGAGGCCCTTCCTGCCCCTCAGGGTCTCGAGGTCCAGGTGCCTGGTCCCCGTGGAGGCCAGCCCCGATGCCTGCCCCCTGGCCACACCTCTGTCCCGGTCTGCCTCCGTGTCAGAGTGCGCCTCAGTGGCGCTGTGACCAACGGCAGCCACACCTGCTGATGAGAAGGGTACAGTACATGTGCCACGACAACAAATACAGATACAATGGGATCGGGCGTGGCCTACTTAGTATATAATAGTAAATGACGCCACATATACCTGGCTCCTGGCTCCTGGATGGATGGGTACCAGTCATGAAGTGGGAAGACCTACCATGAGAAGTAGAGCGAAGGACACTTATCTAAGAATACTATACTCTCAACGATTGTCAAAGAGCGTATGATAACCATTTAGGATGGAACGACACGCCATGACAGGCACACACACTACTATCACACACACCACTTACACCGGCACCACATCACTATACTAATACTGACACTGATGCTACAACCAGCCCTCACCTTGCCTTGAAGGTGCTGTTCATCCATGTGACCAGGTCAGAGGCCTGGGATGGGAAAGGGAGACCCTTATCAGAGGTATCAGAGCAGTTAAAGAAACCGTGCTACTATAACACGCAAGCAAAATACTATGTCAGTTGCTTCATGTACATATCATTCACACACACACACACACATATGGGTCTTAGAGACCTCAGCAAATTGGCATACCTTGTTAAATGTGACATCCAGCCCTACTAGTTCGGGGAGGGGAGGGAGAGGTACAACCATGGTCCTCCTTAGCGACCGCACCGTATTCAGCTTCAGGTGCTGACAACGCCTGTAGTGCACGAGAACGTTATATGCTATGGAAGATGTCAGCGGCACATCAATCAGTCGGGTGCTCCGGAAACCTGAATGAGGCGATACAACTACTGCATGACAGTATGAATGTATACACACACAATACTAATTGCAGGATAGATGAACATATTCCATGTCCGTAGAAGAGAGTATGACGGACTGTCATGAGGGTGTATCAATCATGATACACAACCTATCTTAAGGAGGTGTCGGCAAGACATCTGGGCTGCAACGAGATCTGGGAAGGGGAGACTGGAGAGAATACGGGTGAGAAGTCTGTCTGGGAGGGTCATAAGAGAAGCCCGGGCCCCCGGGAGGGGAAACAGGAGCGAGACCTGAGTCAGGGTGCGATCAGTGTTACATGACAATGCGATTTTACTACATTCATACATTAAGACCCACCTCACTACTGGCCCTGCTCCTACTACGGACAGAAGGGGTAACAGGGTCAGTGAGCCTGTGTCTGTGACGTCGTCTCTCCCTGTCCCTACCCCTCCCACCGTCCCTGACCCTTTCCCGGATAGCAGACACCGACCCAGGTGCAGACAGTGACAGGGCACTCCCATCTAGTGAGGACGTCAGGAACGCTGCATCCGACGGCTCAGAATCCGACGCCCCGGGAGCAGACACCGACAGGTCACTCTCCACATATCTTGGTCTCGACCGGGAAGCAGACCTTGACAGCCGTGGCGACCTCAGATTTGGAATGTCAACATCTCTGGTGTCCGCCGTGGAAACCTGTGAGCCCCTCCCTAGAGACTCCTCTGGGGGGTCAGACATGAGCCAGTGGCACGACCCAAATCACTGGCTCCGCCACTCTCACAATACTGCCAGAGGGTTAAGACACTCAGCTGGTGGAAAGGCAATCCAGTTACAGAGTATGTCACTTGTGAATGTGTAAGAGTGAGGGCCAAGAAATGCCAAGCACAGTGGCGTACACCACAATCTATCAGAGAGACAACTGTCAGTGACCGACTCAGTCAGAAAGACATTCTGCAAAAACTGAGGGTTTAGTCTGACCTGGACAGATTCAGACACATAACATACTTTTAAGGCAGCTGTAAGAAGGTAAATGATGGGATAATACCTGCATTGGGTTGGAGTCCTATCATTGGGAAGTATTGGAATATTTTGGTTGGATGATAGTCGCGTACTCGGCAGGTGTGCCGCTCTGTTCCATTATACAGTTTCGTCATCAACTTTGAGGCTTCTACCGTCCATCAATCACTCAATTAGGTTATAGTTAGGATGATTGTGTCATGTGTTGACTGATGTGTGGTTTATTGGCGATATCGTTTACTTTCCAGACCAAGTGTTGTCACACCGAGATTGTTGTATGACGAGTCTCACCCCAGTCTGTTACAAATGGACAAGCACTATGACGCAATCGTTCTTGGCACAGGTGGGTACCTGTTTCCCCCGGTCTTGCCATAATGGCTAAACGAAAAGGAGTTGGACACTCAGTCTCCTCCCCTCATTCACCATCAGGCCTCAAGGAGTGCATTCTCAGTGGCCTGCTCTCTGTACACGGGTTCAAGGTATGTTCCCCACACTCTTCAGTGTCTGTTGTATTTTGGTTGTGTATGGCGGTATGCTCCATAGTAGCACTTATGTCCAGGTTCTTCACATGGACCGCAACACCTACTACGGTGGCGAGAGTGCCTCTCTCAATGTGTCCCAGCTGTTCGAGAAGTTCGAGAACGGGTCTGCCTCTCCAGCCGAGCTTGGACCTAACAGGGACTGGAACGTAGACCTGGTGCCCAAGTTCATCCTTGCTGCCGGTATGTCCACCTCTTCCCCAGTCCAGAGTTAGCATATTAGTAATTTATATACTACTAGTCTGTGTTTGTGTTTGTCCCTTTTGGTATTTCTCATGGACAGGCAAGCTTGTGAAGACCCTTGTCCACACCGATGTGAAGCGGTACCTGGACTTCAAGAGCTGCAATGGCTCCTTTGTTGTCAAGGATAAGGAGAACATCCACAGGTACGGGTGGAGGTTGTTGCTCTCTCCGCTCTCTCTGTGTCTGACACAGGGTCCCTGCCACCCTCAAGAGTGCCCTCTCCACCAAGCTCATGGGTCTCCTCGAGAAGAACAGAATGAGAAAGCTGCTCGAGTTGGTGGCGGGACTGCACAGTGAGACGTCCAAGTACAAGGTACCACTGTTTCCGATTATTGTGTTCTGAGTTAATGGTCTTACTTCAAGGGGAAGTACGATCTGGAGACCATGACTATGGCCGAGCTCTTTGCCGTCTTCAAGCTGAAGCCCAACACCCAGTATGTGGTGGGACATGCCATGGCACTGCACCTCGACGACTCATACCTCGAGAGGTATGTGATGGGATCTGGAGGATGGGGGAGTGGATGATTCATTGGTGTGTACATGTGCTTCTGACCCTCTAGGCCGGCCATTGAGACATGTGAGCGTATCTACACGTACTGCCTGTCTCTGGCTCGCTTCGGCCAGGCTCCCTACATTTACCCTCTGTATGGACTGGGTGAGCTGCCCCAGGCCTTTGCCCGTCTCTCTGCCGTGTGGGGAGGGGTCTACATGCTGGACAAGAGCATCGACGAGCTCCTCTTCAACGAGGACGGGGCCGTCAAGGGTATCAGGTCCGGGGAGGAGTCCGTCTACTGCAACTGGCTCATCGGAGATCCTTCCTACTTCCCTCAGGTCATGATCCGTATTTTTTAGTGTCTTTGATATGACTTTGGGAGTGTGTTCGTTACATGTCTGACCGCAGTACGTGTCCAAGACTGGCTCTGTGGCCAGGGGCATCTGCATCCTGAAGGACCCCATCCCCCAGTGCGTGGCTGCCTCCGACCCCCTCAAGAAGGACAGGGTCCCGTCCTGCCACCAGGTCATCCTGCCAGGCTACGAGGCCGACAGGGAGAACGACGTCTACATTACAACTCAGGGTAAGACATGTGCCTGTTGTCCGGACATGTTCGCCTCTCACCTTAGGATGCATTGTTAAGACCTCCCCCAAGACTGCCTACCTCGGCTTCGTGTCTGGCCTTGCAGAGGGTCAGGTAAGCACCGAGGAATGTGGACACAAACCGTGCTGATATTGTACATCATACACTAATTCCGATATTCTTTGAGAGCCTGTCGTTTAATCACACGCGTTGCCCTCACCCCAGGAGAATGAGGATGACGCCGCTCTGGACCAGCAGGCCCTGGAGAGAGAGCTGAGAGGGGGACTCAACCTGCTGGCCCCCTGTGGTATCAGGCACCAGTGGCTCTACAGAACTGATGTGCTGACTCCAAACAGGTGTGGAAATACCTATGTGTAGTGCTTTCTTCTCTTTCTGATTGTGATGTGAGAGACCTTATCTCAGGGCTGAGTGTGAGCCCAAGAACATCTTCATCTCTGAGTCCTACGACGCCACCTCCCACTTCGAGACTACCATCGACGACGTCCTTGGCCTCTTTGAGAGGATCACAGGTGAGGGGTTCCCTGATACTGTTATAGGAACAAGTATCATTGAAGCTGGTAACTCACTTCAGGTCAGCAGGTGAATCTGGACGACCCCCCCAAGAAGCCCGTGATGCTCGGAGAGGGCCAGTGAGTAACCCGTGCTCCACTTACTGCTCTGGACGGTTTGTTGTTAACCAGCTGGGAGATGGTGAATAGTAAATGACATGTATCCCGGCTCAAACATTATGTTATAGATCTAACAGCGATATACGAATATCCCAAGAGTATGGGTACAACGAGTAACTGAACAATGTTTAATACAATTCTCCTCCTAAACTACACTACACGCCCCACCAGCCAATCTAGCACACACTATATACGTCAAACAACACACTTCTAGCTAATAGGCTCTCTTCATTGGGGTGCGACCAGAGAGTGAGGAAGCTCTGCCCGATCCCGACTTTGGAGTCTCGTACTGACCGGGGCCTGGGGTCCTGTCCCTCTGGCCACCTGTGGAGGTGCGGCCACGCATCGAGAAGGCAGGCTTGGAGGGCTGGACTCCCTCAGGAGTGTACTGGCCAGGGCCTGGTGTCCCGACTCTGTCTCCTCCAGTGGAGGTACGGCCACCAAGGGAGAAGGCGGGCTTGCCCTTGCCCACACTGTCGTTGGCAGTGGTGTTGTAGGCACCTGGGCCGGGGGCTCCTGTGTTGCGGACTCCAAGAGCACTACCAGTGCGGCCAGACATGGAGAACTTAGGACCTCCGCCAGTCCCTCCAGTAGTAGCATAGGCCCCAGGGCCAGGAGAAGCGGTCCTCACGCCAGAAGATGAGTGGCGACCGGAAAGGGAGTATGCAGGACTCTTACTAGCGGTAGAAACATCGTACTGACCGGGTCCTGGCATACTTTCGGCCTTCTTGGTGGCAGTTCTTCCCTTAAGGGAGAATGCAGGTGCCTTCCCAACAGTAGAACCCATAGAATAGGCACCAGGACCAGGAGACGGGGTAGCGAACTCATCCAAGTCCCCAGGAACACGAGTAGTCATCGTTGGCTGTTTTCGTGAGCTCACAGCACCAAACTGTTGAAGAAAGCTGATTTTCGAGCTGCACTGTACCCTTTTGTGAGAATGACAAAAAAACTCTGTCTGAGCCAGACTCTGACTCGGTGCACTGTCTACCTTCTCCTTGTAGAAGTGCTGTGGATGGATGATACATTCGTGTCATACCCAGAGGCAGAGGCTCTAATAAGGGACCTGCGTGTCTTTCCCCTTTCTGAATTTGGGTCTCCTGCCTGGTTCCGTCAGCATGAGATTCTTCAGAGACTAAATATGCAAGCCCACCAGGTACGTATGGAGGTCTATTCATACCAGTGATTTGAAAGTTTTCTCACGTCAGTGTGTAATTCACGCGCGGCAGGAGTACATTCCAGATCTGCTTGGTGAGTCCTTGATCGTAGATCAATGTTTGCAAGTCACCGGTATTATTATTGATTTTGGCTAATGCGTATGTGGTTTCAAATTGGCATGTAATTTTGAGTCACTCAGCTGAATATGACCCCAGAAGTACATGAGAAGGTCCCTGTACTCATAGAGGCCCTCCTAGTCGCATCTCTCTTCCGAACTAGGGTGTTTCCACTCTGTCGTGTTGAGGCCTCTCAGCAGACATCCTCAGTGCGTCCTTACATGTTGCTGTACCACGAGGTTCGAATCTCCATTTTTATCTCGTTTAGATCTCTTGGTCCATTGAGGATGTACTGCTCACAGATATTCTCTATTATGCCCTAGTCTGACCCAGGTTCTACTGGCCAACTTCCTAGAGATTGTGTTACACAGGCATGACAAACAATGACGAACTCGATGTTGTGTGCATCAGCCGATCCGTATCATGACATCCCTTGGTTACATATTATTGCTTTCGGTGATGGTAGTGATTGTTCCTCTATTGTGTAAATGTCTCCATTTCTTTCTCACCCAGTGGACGTAGCGTAGTGCTGGCTGGAGGTGATGCTCTCGTTGACCTGTATGACTGGTGTTATGAGAGGATGCTTAGCCTGAGGTATTGTTGCATCTACATATATATCTGTTTCGTATTTCTGGTAATTCCTCTTTTCTGTTTGTTTGTGCAGTATTGATTGGTGTATCGAGTTTGTCCCAACATCTCACCCTAGGACCGAGACCTATATTTTGGATGCGCCCACAGGAGTCAGCTTCAACTCCCCATACGAGGTAACACACTGGAAGGCATCTGACCTTTCCCATCTATACCCCATCCCTCTCTTCTCATTCAGGACGTGTCTGAGAAGGAGGAGTCACCCATTCAGCAGATTCTCAGGTACACGATACTTTCCATAGTCAAGAGAAGGGTCAACTATGGATACATTATTGGTCGGGGAGTGTGTAGAGTATTGTGTTTGCCCAATCTGCATAGTCGTGATACTGTCTTTTCTTGTTCTTACCGACAGGCAGGAGGCCGACCTTTCCTTCCGCACTGCCATGTGTGCAGTGGGGGTCACAAGGTAGTGTATACATGTGTAGAAATGTCAAGGTATCGAGTGTCCTTGCTTTCTGCATTCATATTCCATTGTTTCTGTTACTCTGTATGTTACTACGTTAGTGTCTGACTCGTAGGGCTCTCTGTCAGTCATTGAGAGACCTTCCCCTCGGTGTGGCCAGCAGAGTCTTGGGTTAGTCGTATATAATATATCATATATTATTTAGAGTTTTCATTTCTCCCAGCAGGTTAGGGCATCTTCCAAGTGACACACATTCATTCCTCTTTGAAACAATTTATATATTCAGTGTGTTCCACCACATGTCTTTCACATTCAGGGACCAAGGACGTCATTCCCCTGCTGTGCTCCCTCCTGCTGGGGAGGGGTCCCAGAGGCATTCCCTGTTACGCCAAGGAGGGCACGAAGAAGGGTACGTCATCCAGTGGCATATGGACATGTTGGAGAGTTGAGTTCAGTCACCGGACACATCCTACACAATCCCCCATATTACCTCTCACGGTACAGGCAAGCGGGTGTCGTACCATTTCTCTGACGGGAGGTGGCAGGAGTATGGGTCTCGATCGGAGGCTAGGTTCAAGATTGTGAAACAGGTACTTGGCCTATTGGTCCCCCCCTATTCTCATCGACCATCTCTTGTGTCACACTCCGCTAACCCCCTCCAGGCTGGCCAGATGTGGCTGTGTCTGTGTGCACTGCTCATGGACGGAGAGATGATCAACAGCCACCCAGGTCAGCGTGTCCCCCGACTATTCCCACCGCATGTATTTATGTGAGTATAACGATTCTGCAGCGGACTAGTGGACACTCTGAGAATGTCGCTATCGATCGTCTTATCCCAGGAAATGACTCTGTGCGTCGTACAGCACTGCAGGACTTGAAGGGAATCATATCCGGTGGGTTACCTGTATTCATACGTGTATGTGAACATATATACTATTCCGAAGACTCCTTGGGTGAATCTCTGACACTAATAGTTGGCTGAGGGGTATGGCACTTCTATTTGACTCTGTTGGAACACATGCATACACTAGTATTGATGTATCCTTCGACTTACCATATGACCCCAGACAATGCCTGTGACCAGATACCTATTCTCAAGAATCTTCGGGCAGAGATCGAGAAGGCTGCCGTAACCACGGCTGAGTCTACTCCTTGGTCTGGTCACGGTAACACCCCCTACTCGCAGTACACAGAGGAGGTGGGAGACAGCACTATGTACTTTCAGTCCTTCTTTGGTTGATGGTGATATTGAATTTGTTGTTAATCCTCCCACCCCAGTCATCTGAGATGCCGCGTCGTGCACTTTCTGTGGAGGTCCTGCCAGATCTGGTTCCAGGTGAGATGGTACCCCTGTATCCAGATAGGAGTCTGTTTCAGTTCGTGCCTGTGATACTGATACTCACCTACTGATACCACCTACTGATACTGCCCCTGACCCCAGCCATCCTGGAGGCCCTCAGGCTCTGGGCAGGGCACCGTGCAGGGGGGGTGGTCACGGCTGCAGAGTCCTATAGAATCATGGCCAAGTGGATCGCCACCGATGTGTTGCCAAAGGTTGGGAGTATTTGTATATGGTCACTCTGTATCTGTGTCATGCGTGTTAACGACTATGATCCACCTTCTCTTTTACCCTTCTACCCCCCCCCCCCCCCCCCCCCCCCCCCCCCCCCCCCCCCCCCCCCCCCCC
>BDIP01000660.1:0-15862 GCA_003568945.1 Kipferlia bialata
CAAGTCTCAACGGAGTGACTCGGGCTTCACTTGGCATCTCTAGTGGGAATATCGTGAAGATCGGGGTGGCAGTTGATATTTAGATTAGTGTATGAGTGTGAGTTGTTCTTGTGGTTGTTGTTTTCCTGATTAATACTCACATGATGCGAGTATGACTCATAGACTATAGATGAATAGCTGAGGTCCTGTCTGTAGATTCATCAGGCCCTGAGTCGGGGCTGAATGGATTTGGACTCGCCTCTGGGAAGATGGTCACGGGAAACATCTGTGAAGTTCACAGTGTGAACTCATCCAAGAGAGCTCTGCTTCCTAAGCAGTATCAACATAGGGCAGAGTATGTCAAGGTATTGTTACACGACCAGAGATCCGACTGTCAGGAGACAGAGAGTCGAAATTTAAGAACAAATACCACTATTCCGTACTCCAATGAATCCAACACCATATGTTGAAGACAACATGAAATATTTATCTGAAAGAGACTCATCGACCAGGTCCAGGAGTCTCAGCTACTCAGAGCATACATAGTACCACACAAATACTACACTGTTGACATCTGACATACACAAGAGACAATAGAAAGGTAAGAAGATATAGAAGAGACACAGATACAATTAGAATACCACATGACGGTGGCCAACACAAACACACAAACTCAGCTAGACTGGCTACACGGCAATAAGGCCTGGGTCTAGACCAGGACTGAAGTAGGTGACTCAGTCACTGGTATGGGGAAGTGGGGGAGGGGGAGGGATCCCGTCGGTCACCACGTCTCTCCCTCTGTTCTTCCCTCTCTCCTTCCCTCTCTCCTTCATGTGCAGGATGTACTTCCTCTTGCCATACGTCACAAACCACAGGGGCAGCCGCACCTCACCGATCTCCACCCCGTGGTGTCTGGTGTGGACTCTGGGGACCTGTTGTGAGAGGTAGGAAGGGCCACCAGTGCACTATATAGCCACTATGCAAGGAGTATACATATACCCCTGTCCCACCTTGGCCCAGTTGAGCATGGCCGCTATGGTCTTGTATCGAGGCTGTTCATAGTACGAGGCAGGGTGTCTCCCCCTGCCCCTAGACCCAGTCACAACCACAGACTCTCCCTCTCCCTCTCCAATGGAGTCACTGTTGCGCCCCTTTGTCTTAGCTGCCTCTCTCTTCCTCTCTGCTGCCACATCTGTCCAGAAGGTGGGTCTCAATGGGAACAGGAACTTGGCGGAGGCCAGCGACGTCACCCTGGGTCTGTCAAGTCTGTCTGCGGTGGCAAGGACCCTGGGGGTCAGGAGGTAACATAGGTATACACAAACTGTAAACACTCCACACCACACCACTCATACCACCCACCTGGCAACCTGGCTGGTGCGCATGTCAGTGTTGCGCGTGAACTTGGGTGTGAATGAGGTTGAGTGCAGGCAGATGGCAGCCTCGACCTCCTTGTCACGGGTGGCATCGGGCAGGGCACACACACCGCGGGGTCTGGCCCAGGCGGCAAAGTACGGGTAGACGGTGGCTGCCCTCTGGCCGTGGTTCCTCTCGACATCATCGTGTACCCTGGCACTGTCGTGGAAGGCAGCAGCCGTCAGGGCACACCGCACTGAGGCATCATCACTGAGACCGGCCAGGTCGAGGAGGACTAGGGAGTACACACCGACACGGATGCTGTGCTCAATACCATGCACAGTGGATCTGTAGTGAGGGGGAGGGTTGCTACATATCATGAGAGAAAGACCGATACAGAATATATGCACGTGTATATATCGATCTCACAACTCACAACAATAACTATATATGAGTCTTGGGGGGGGGGGGGGGGGGGGGGGGGGGGGGGGGGGGGGGGAAAAGGGGGGGGGGGGGGGGGGGGGGGGGGGGTGACCCACTGTATGCCCCAGACCCACTGGATAGTACACATCCAAACACGTACTCTGGGGGGCCTTGTACTCCAGTGGAAGCACACCGGAGAAGTACAGGCACGTACTCTGTGTGAAGATACCAGCAGAGTGGGTGGTGTGAGTGGTGTGGCATGTGGAAGTAGAGGAGACACAAGAGCCAGTCTCTCTCTCTCCCTCATCTGGATTCAGACATGCAGTAACCGCTTCACCTCCAGCCTCTGCCCCAGAGTGATAATGGGTAGCTGACATTGGTGTGGCTTCAGCTACTACCAAGTGAGACCCAGTTACAGAGGTGAGTGCCATGCCCCATCCCTCGGCACTGTGCACACTGTCATGAGTAGGACACTAGCAAGGGAGAGCAAATGGGTAATAGTATGACAGACATCAGTCAGTGTATGACATGGGAGTGTGTGTGAATGAGAGACTCCACCGGGTGTTTAGACACATAGGTAGAGAGAGAGGGGGAGGGGGGGGGGAGACCAAAAGCAGAGAGAAGACCAGCAGTTTTAGAAGCAGTGAGTGATCCAGATGGATGGGTGTATACATATTGTAGATAAAATGAAGTGAAGTGAACACTACACATCAACATATATGTGTATACACATACCTCAACTCTGAGCCACCCAACACATAGGTACATGTGGCGTCCTTGAGGTGGAGATAGGTGGATGAGAACTGAGAGACTATGCCTGGTTTGAGTGGTAGATAGACCGCTGGGGGGGGGGGATGACAGATATACAGTATGCAGGCAGAGAAAGTGGAACTGCCTGAGATGCATTGTGACATACTGATACCACAGGAGAACATATACACACTTCTATATACGTGGATCTACATATATATCCCTTACCCTTCACCGAGCACTGTTCGGGCATGGATGTGTACACAGGCACTCCATCAAGAGCACAGCCAGGGACAAGGTCGACATGGTACACATGCCCTAAGAACTGCGAGTAGTCGGTCATCTCTGACCCAAGCACAGGCTGGTTAAAAGAGGAGCAGGGAGAGCTGAGAGATGATGATCTTGGAAAGAAGGGTCCAAAAACGGATACCAACACCCACTTACACGACGAAATGACAGGCCACCTTACCTGGTTAAATACCAGAGCAAAGGCATCGAGACCCAAACAATTTCATGTCACAGCAATCCCTTGGTCTGAGTAGAGAGCTCAAGATTGCTGACAAGAGGTCTGTTGTTTGTATCACACAAGGAGGCCCTTAGGAGGGTCTACGTAGTGACCTCATATTTCTCCATTTGCACATCTGTACCTGACCAAACTGGAGCTGGACTCTCCCACTCTCCCACTCTCTCACTCACTGCTCTCATCATACTTTCGTTTCTTGATTATCATATGCAACAGTCACAGGAAAGAGGTTCTTGACCCCTTAGAATTGCGTTCACTTTCGCGCAACAAAAACTTGATCATCGTGTGGAAATTGGCAGAAAGAGCACGAAACGCCGAGTTGGGGACTTCTTCAACAACGACATGCTACGCGGTGGGTTATTGAGTCTCATGTGCTGTGTGCGTGGGTGACTTAAGTGAATTTGGCCTTAGGAGAGAGTGTGCGCGGATCTGGTTCTTATATCGGGAAGAGTTCGTCTTTTCCGTATTTCAACTCTTGACAAGTGACTCTATTGCATCACCAAGGCGGCCTTTCAACTCTTTTCTCACCTCAGTGTGTATTGTTGCCCTTCTTGTGTCGTTTGCCTTGTGCGCAGACTACACTTACAATGATGAGTACTCAGGCACCATCACCAACATTGGATACAACAACAACCAGTACGTGGCATTCCTTCTTCACAATAATGGACAGTCTCACGTACATGACATGTGAGTTCTACATGTTTCTTCATCCGCAGCTTCTAACCCTTAGGTCCGACAACTACATTGTGAACGTTCCCTACGCTGCTTCGGCCACTGTCAAGTGCACTGGCGAGGTTGAGGGTGTGCTGGGAGACGATGAGGTGGGTTATTGAGCTACTACCAGTATTTGTGGATTTACTGTTCATACTCAGGCTCCCTTGCTTCTCTTACCTCAGGTTTGGCTGGTTAGGGCCTTTTGCGACGAGAACAACGTCACCTCCAACCATGATATCCTTGAGAAGGAGTCCGGTTCCATATCCATCGATGAGGTACTTCTCTCCCCCCTCCAGACTCAAACTCCATTCAAGTCGGATATGTGACTCGGTATTCACATAATACACACTTACATATCCCTGCACTTGTCCCTTTGTCCATCCTGTCCCACTCACTCCCAGTCCTTTGCCTACGACGACACCCACAACTGCTTCTTTGTCGACTTCCACACTGATTCGTCTGAGACCGACTACCCTGGCTTCTCCTGTGAGTACGTCGTCACCCGTGAGGCCGTCACCTACCCCGCCCTAACTGCTGCCTCGGGCTCCTTCGGCAACGACGTATACGTCGACAACCAGTACGTTCACCTCATAGTACTATGGAGCCTCTATACACATATAGTTGTGTTCCCTTTACTCCAGGCACGATACTTTCATTATCCACCCCGCCTCCATTGCCTCTGTCTCCGCCCGCTTCACTGGTGCCACTGAGCCTGTCAATGACACAATCAAGGTGAAGGATACAGGTGCACCTATAGATCCTACCTTTTATGGTGTCTCACCTCAGCTTGTGAAGGCACAGTGCAACGCCGACCACGAGATTGTACAGTTGCTGTCCGGCTACTCATGATGTGACACAATCTCCGGTCCCAATCTGGCTGTTACACAAGATCAGAGCTACACCCAGACCAATGGGGTGACTACGAGCTTTGGGGTAAGTAACAGCATTATACTCCCTTTATCTTGTGACACACAGACTCAGTCATGTATTTATCAGAACGTGTGATACACTGCCTCATCTATAGCCCACGTTTCACACCAGGAGCTTCAGTTCTCAGGGGTCGAGAACTGTTTCGTTGTTCAGTTCGATACCAACGAGAGCGACCACGACTACCCAGGCTTCACCTGCAACTACACCACCACCGGCCTCACCTGCCCCTCTGGCGAGTACCTCAACGCCACCGGATACTGTGAGTCCTGCCCCTCCGGCAAGGTCTGCACCGGCGACAACACCTTCGAGGACTGCAGTGAGGACATGATCCCCAACGACACCCAGACACAGTGTATCTGGCGTACCCCCGACAAGACCACCGTGCTCACTGACCTCACCGGCACCTTCAGCCCTGAGACCTACTATAACGACCAGTACGTTTCTTTAACCTGCTAACTACTTATAGATATGCATATGTGCTTCACCCTCACTCAACCTAGGTACGAGATGTTCCTAGTGCACCCCCTGAACATGAGCTCCGTCTCGATTACATGCACTGGAGTGACTGAACCAGACGCCGACCGGGTCAAGGTATCAGAAATGGTCATTAGTCTTCTGCACACTATGATTGTCTGGGATTCCAGCTACGGTCTTCTAGTGCAGGCATCATGTCTCTCATGACAGGCGTCATATGCCCTTTCATCCGGCTCTGAGGTGTCAAGCATGACCACTCCCTTTGTCAGCGCATCTGGCGCTGTTAACTTCACAGCGGTGAGTGTGCTTGGGTGTTAGGAGACTATCACATATGTATTACAATAGCGCTGACCCCAGGAACTCCCGTCTTTCCCTCCTGTTGGCAGTGTCATCTATGAGAACTCTATAGCAGTGACCTTCACAACCGACGCTGACGGAGACAACTACGAGGGCTTCTCCTGTGACTACACTGCTACCTGTGCTGTCGGCCAGTACTATCTCTCCGGCGAGTGCCGTGCATGTCCCACTGGTGAGATATGCCCAGGCAACAGCGAGAGCTACGAGTGTCCCTCTCACCAGGCTGCCAACCCCACCCAGACCGAGTGCGTCGACGTCCTGTGCTATGGCCGTGATTACGCCACCAACCACGAGTGTGTCGAGTGCCCTACCGGGACCATCCCCAGCAACGACCGACTAGAGTGTGACGACATCCTCTGCCTGTCCGATTGGTACCTGGAGGGCAACGAGTGTGCCGAGTGCGAAGGTGGGCTACTTCCTTTCTGGACCACCGTCCCCAACGCCGACGAGTCCGGCTGTGTAGAGCCTATGACAACATGGCTTGTCCTGGGTGGTGGCGCTGCTGTCGTTGTTGCACTTCTCTGTGTGTGCTGCTGCTGCTGCTGCAAGGACAAGAAGGCCCCTGTCTCTCTGCCCACCCAGCACACCTCACCCCTGCAGTACGTCAGGCACACCCAGTAGTGTGTATCTGTGTACAATAGAGTGTATGTCATGTTGTCGTTAGCTAGCTGGTGTTCTGAGTTTCCGTGTGAGTACTTTCGACTATTGTACACTCCTAACGACAGTAAGTTGCCTACTGATGCTGTGAGACACTTCATTTGACATCACTTTCCAACTCTTATAACGTTTGGTGATGTAAGTGAGCCTGACCATAAACACACAGCTTTGTATATATTTGGATATCCCATATGGCTGGTACCAGCAGTCGTAGAATCCGAGAGCAAGGACTCTACACGCAATCTGCAAGTACCTACGTTTCTACTCCGGTGTGAAGTCATTCACGTCTACCTCCTTAAAGAAGCCAAAGACTCTGGTAGTCTCCTTAGAGGGCCGTCCGTCCCCTTCCTCCTTCCACCCCTCTATGCCATCAGTGTGGGTGACCTCTAGATATGTGTCACGGTAGGTCTACAGTACCTTGTCACCCAGCATACGGTACACAACATCTCCTCATAAAACTGTGTACAGTGTTCAGTGGTATTGTGGCCTGTCCATATCGGCTGTCTCTTCACAACTGAGCCGGTATGTCCACCCCAGACACACCTGTTGCAGTGGTGGGAGGAGGCATTGCCGGACTGAGTGCCGCCATCACACTGGCTGCCAAGGGTCACTCAGTGCTAGTGCTTGAAGCACACAGTCAGCTTGGGGGACTGTGTGCATTCTGGGAGAGAGCAGGGTACACCATCGATGGCTGTGTGCACTGGATGACGGGTATGTACAGGGAGGGGTCAATGGGGGGGAGGTGAGTCTTATGGGTTAGATGATGGTGTGTATCGTTACATCTTGAGACACGTATTGATACAGCGATCTCGCTTCCATCGACACAATAACAAGTGTCCACATGGAGTAGTTAAATATCGTTTACCCACAATAGGTTCTTCGATCTGTGGCAGTCCCTAGGAGTACCCACAGAACAGGTACAGTCTCTACTGCATACCGTCTACAGTGGCCATGAAATGTTCCGTGTGATGTGGTTTTGAGCTACCTAGTATATACGTGACATTCATGTCATAAGTGGCAATTCCACACTCACACAGAGGTATAGTTACACACCTCTAGGCCAGCTACCTATATATATCCAAGCCAGACCACTCACCCTAGGCCGAGATGGCAGACTTCACCGTCTTCTCCCCTGCTGACTACCCAACCCATGAGGAAGTGTTCTTTGGTAGAGACTACAAGGCCACAAGAGACACACTCAAGGTACACACATCAAACGATGACCACAGCGCAATACTAACTCTCCTCAAGCAAATAGTTTGATACCGATCCAGCATACTATCTTTGACCCTAGGAGCAGTTTCCCGCCGACTGTGAGCTCCTAGATGAGTACTTTGACATGGCCGATGTGATGCATGACATACCCCTACCGGCACAGGGGGTTGGTATCCTCAGGTACATACTCACATTGTGGAAGTTGCATTCTATCTTTCGGTCCACTTATATCAATACGCACTGTTTTACTGAAGGGATGATCAGCACTTCACCACAGGTACCTCTTCCAAGTGGGCATTAAGGACGTAGTCCGTGTTTTGAAGGTCATGTCCGGAGGAGAGAGGCTGCGGGACTTTGTCAAGAGAGTCAACAATCCCAGGTAGGAGATACATACTGATAGTGTTACGTCACCACAGTTAGATTGATCATTGTGCGAGAAGTACTTCTTTGCAATGTACCTCACTAAACCTCCAACGACTTGAAATTTGCCTAAGGATCTTCCAGTCTGTGATGGAAGGAACATTATATGATAGAGTTCTCGGTCTTAGTGTCCTTTCATATCAGACTAGGCACCATCCTGGGCTCCCTCTATGCACGCAACAGCGCTACATACTTTGTGCCCCTCACTCTTGGTGGGCTTGACGATGGGTCCTTCTCTGCATTCCCCCCAGGTGAGTGGCCAAACAAGCACTACAAGCCTACAGTGATATGGCAGTCTCTCACAGCAGGAGCAAAGGGGCTGGTGGAGGCAATGATGACAAGGGCTGCTTCTCTGAATGTACAGGTGGGTCGCTGCTACCTAACAGTGTAGGGAGATACATAAGCATCTAACTACAGATCAGGACGGGCGCCGCAGTCGAGGGTATGGCCATCACCAAGAAGCGCATTGACTCTCTCTCAGTGCGTATCAAGGGTGCAGGGCATGGCGAAGAGGGTACCCTGACAGACGTCCCTGTTTCTGGTGTGATGTGGTGTGCCCCTCTCCCAGACCTTCTCTCCTCTCTATCAGCCTGTGGAGTCAATGCACCAAGAGCACTTGTTAGGTGTGCCACTCCAGTGGACCCTGAGTCTTGCATCTGTGTGTACATCTGCCTACAGAGTGGGGTCCAGAGACTAGAGAGAGCCTTCCCAGGGATATCCACCCTGGTGGGTGGCTATGTCACAGACGCCAGCCCTGACCTCCCAACCAGTCTAGGGGAGGGTGTGGAGGTGACCTCTCTAGGGGGTGCCAGCATCACCTGCCACCGAGGCCCAACCGTGGTACCAGAGGCTGGTGCTGAGGATGGAGGTGTAGTGGAGGTGATCCTGGGTGCTGACCCTGCTCCCTTCATGGGTATCGCTGGCCTAGCAGAGGGTGTTGGTGTGGGAGATGTGGGCACAGTCACACAGGAAGAGTACAATGCATACAAGCAGGCAGTGGGGGAGGCAGTGACACAGTGGCTGATGGAGCATATTGAGATCAAGACAACAGCAAGACATGGGGAGGGAAGTGGGGAAGCAGAGGGGCTTTCTCCTGTCAGTATTGCCTACACTGATGTGGTCACCCCTTACACCTATGCCCATATCTGTAGGTGCACCCAGGGCATGTGCATCGGGAACATGGGACAAGACAATAAGGTGGAACAATACACAATATAGTACCTCGTCGAACTCTCTACTCTTACACCCAGCAAGGCAGCGTGAAACATGGGGTGAGGGGCGTGCGCAACTTAGCTGTTGGCAGCACCTGGACTACGTCTACTGGGGGCCTACCCGTCGCAGCAGAGCAGGGAGCAGTAGGCGCCCAGTATCTGCACAAGAAGTGGGGCAAGAAGAAGTTAAGAGAGGCAGAGTAATGATACCCGGCCTGAATACTGCTGGTTAGAGTCGAGTACTATGCACTTTATGAGACATCGTCAATAGTAGGAGAATAATATAGCTAACAATGCGCTTGGTTGTACTATTGGTAGATGCGATGTTCATTCTCAGATGGCCGTTTCGCCATCAGATGATAGTCACCAAACGAGTCCTATACCTATACTACTTGCAGTGACAGAAAGTGACTGCAGCCATAATGGGCCATTATGATAATGGCGTCGCCGGATTCTAAGATCACAAAAAAAACGTCAAACTGTAATGATAGTCACCAGACGCTCAATGAGACGCTGACTTACAGAGGAATAGAAGACATACCTCAGGTTCTTCGACATAAACATGAATGACAGTTCTTCCGTATATACAATATGGTGTCTATTACTGGTTCACTGATAGGTGTAGACTGAGCCCCACATATACACTCCTCGTTCTCAGCCATAGATGGAGCGCCTCGTGACAGTCTAACCATGTCTGCGCTTCTTTCCCTTCCTCTTCTTCTGTGTCTGCCAACCACCACCCAGCACTGTGTCTCTGCTGGAGGTCACGCTGGCCCTCAGGATCTCTCCTGGCACATCATCCATACTCCCTGTAGTCTTTGTCTTGGTGGCATCAAGGCCTAAAACACCTGTGGCAGAGAGGGCGGTAGCCACCTGGGGGAACTGGACATACTGCTCCAGCTCCTTGCAGGTCCGGCTCCTCTCCTCCCGATCTCTCTGCAGAGACCCCAGTCGCTTCTGGAGTCTGGCAAGCTCATTGGCGACAGACACCTTCTGTGGCCTACTGAGGGTAGGGTCGGTGGCCTTGACCTGCTGTAGCTGGACGTGGTATAACGCCAGGGCCACATCTTTCTCTGTGACAGACGGCATGGCGTTGTACCTCTTGAGGATCTTGAGTGCCTTGTCCTGACTGGGTGCCAGGTCAGACAGGGTGGCGTGGAGAGCCCTGGCTGCAGTGTCTACTCTCTGGCACTCATTAGTGTCAGGTACTGCCACAGTCTCCATGCCTGCCAGTGCAGACTCTATGTCACCTTGGAGCTCTATGAGGGGGCCCACAGTGTGGTAGACAGAGCGTAGATCGGAGTTGTACCCCTCAGCCAAAAAGTAGCTCCTCTTGTCCCCTAATGACAGGCCTGTTGTGCTGCCGGGCATCTGCACGGGGTGCATCCTGTCTATGTCTGACAGCAGGGTGGTCACAAGTCGGAGGGCAGAGACACTCTCAACAGGGTCGTCCTCTCTAGACTCCACCTCCTGCAGGAAGGGCCTGAACTGCTCCAGCAGGTCTGAGAGGGTGCGTCTCAGCTCAGAGCACCTCTCACCCACAACCTGGCAATGAGTGTGAGTATACTACTGAGAGTGCCTACTAGTGACATACCTTCTCCACAGGATGCTCAGTCAAGAATCGCTGCAGGCTGCTGAGTGCTGGGCATAGGTCCCTAGCCATGTCTTGGTGCTTCTGGAGGACACTGATGTGGAATGGGACCCTGTCAGTCTCACACTCCTTGGCCCTCTCAATCAGCCTAGTCACCGTGTCACACTGTGCCTGCGAGAGTAAGGCCAGACTCTGCTCCTGCTGAGTGGCCGCGGCACTATGACTGGCAAGTGTCTCTGTCAGTGACTGTACCTGGGTCTCCAGGGAGTCAATGCGTGACTCCATGACCTCCACCAGTGCCGCCACAGCCCCAAGTTGAGATACCACCTCTCTGCTGTCTCCCTCTAGCCCTCGCAGTCTGTGGCTGTGGGACACAATGTGCTTCTTGGCAATCAGCAGGGTGCGTGACAGTGAGGAGGACTGGGACTCGAGAGAGTCAAATGGGTGGGTCTGTGTGCGAGGGAGAGTATCACTGGATGAGACGGAGGTCAAGAGAGATTCAATCTTCTGGTCTCGCATTGCCTGCCTGTGGAGGTCTCTTGTCCTCTCTTTATCCCTCTGTGTGGCCTTAAGGACTGCCTTCTCCATCCTCTGCTTGTCATACTGCCTACTGAGGACCTCCCAGGTGGACCGTGTAGAGTGGGACCTGTCATCAATCGCAGCACACAAGACCCTCCCCTGACTGTGGACTAGTACTCTGTCTCCTATGCGGCATGTGTTGCAGACAGTCACACCGAGGGGCATGGTCTCCCCAAGTGCCCACTTCCTGGTCTCCGTGTGGTATGTGTGTGTCTGGCCAGCGTGCCCCACCCCTCCAAAGAGTATAATGTCCCCTTGGTTCTCGATGGCACATGCATGGTGGGTGGAGAAGGGCAGGGGGGACTCAATCACCCACCCTCCCTCCTCGCTGAAGGAGAGATGGGCGGTGGGGTCTGTCTCCCCACCTAGCAGGTGGCAACGGCCATCCACTACGACAAAGGCCGCACCATATATGGGGACGGGACAGTCTCTCTCTCTGTGCCACCTGCCACTGCCTATAGAGAACGACCAGCAGTCCTGGAGCCCTGTCTCCCCCTCCCTTCTTCCACCCACTATGTACAGCCTACCACCTAGGTTGAATGCTGAGTGCATGGTACGTGCCTTAGGTCTCGTCGCCTTACTCACAACCCCTCTCACTGTCTGGTGCCATCTGAGGTTTAAGGAGGAGAAGGTAGCGGAGAATGTAGCGGAGTGAACGGACATCACTGTAGACAGTAGTACTTGTCAACATTACTTGTCACACTTCAGTATCTCAAGTCACAGTAGTTGTACAGTGATATGAGTTGTCGTCAGTGACAACATAGTCACTGTATAGGGAATTGCTTGTCACTGTACACATAGTAGTATGTCACTGTAGACATCGATTGACTATTCGTGACTGCAGAGAGATAGGAAAGGAGTGGGATAGTGACGTAGTGTGCATCTGCTGATACCTGTGAGTATCCACGGAGCATCCGTAGAGGGAACGGGAGTATGAGGGAGAGAGAGATGGGTCTGTAGGGTCTGATGGAGCGATGTGCCCTCCGAACACCAGCACACTGTCCCCCACTCTAGTGGCTGACAGGCCCTGTGTTCTGGGGTCTACGGGGCACTGGATGGGGGTGGAGGAGTAGGTGCGGCGCTTGGGGTCATAGGACACAACAAGGCAGTGGGATGTAGTGTTGTCGGGGTTCTCCTCTGCCCTCTCGTTCTGGCCAATGATCATGGCGGAGGGGTGACGGCCTGAGGTCAGGGTGGCATGTCACATATGGTATGACAGAGAGTAGAGATTGTCACGTGATCAACATATCTCACACGGTCTCTAAGTAATGCATATAGCTACCTGACTCCCTCCCCCCCTGTCCCTCCCCCTGTGACATGTCGGCTAGCCCTGCCCACCCTACTGACCCATGGGCTATGTCGGTCACAGTGTAGTCAATGCGGGGCACTGATCTCTGGGGCTTGCCAAGCTCAGGCATATGATGCGGCAGTGGTGGAGGATGGTGAAGGGAGTTGTGGGAGTGTTACACACTGATCGGTGTGGAAAGGAGACAAACTCCCTTGAACCCTTTTTGGACATGAAACTTAGGTAGTAGGCTCTACAGCCTGTAGGGTACATGTATTCTTCACCATTCTGAAAGGTAGACACATTCAAATTTCATTTAATACCATCTCTGAGAGTTAGCTATACTCAATCCACTCGGGTGTGGGACCCCAAAACATATCAGGATCGTCGTCGCACTCATGGTAAATGTACCCCTGACAGAGCGGACGAGCAAAGAAAGTCCAGTCGGGCCCATTACACTCCCACTCAGAATCTGAGACCCAAGTGTCGGAGTCCTCACATAACAGTTGCCGCTTCCTGGAGATACATATTGAGGCACGGGTTCTGTCTGTCTGAACTGCCCTCTCACTACTAACAACAGCCCAGTTGTGGATGACGGAGACTCCCCCACTCACCTCTCTTGTCTGTGCAGCCATAACCTTACCAGACAGGTCCCCGAGTACCTCAAGCACACTGTCTCTGTCTCGCTGCCCTTCAACTGAGCGTGCGGACACAATGTTGAACTCGTTTGGGCGGATCTCCAGAGACTCGTCAGCCATGAGCTCCCTCCTGGACACCAATGCCCCTCCCAGTCTGTCTGTCTGTGTGCTCCTGTCATCAGAGCAGGCAGAAGTGGTAGTGGCCACCAGATGGCCCTTGGATACACCACACTCTGTCTGTGTTCCCCTCTGGAGTGTAGCCATGGTGTCCTCAGGCACACTTGGAACTAAAGGCGCAGTTCTGGTGACACTTGGCACTACGAGACCCCCCTCAATATGCAACAGGGACCTACATGCAACACACGCAGCGTCCCAGCCGCCATCCAGCATGATAGCCCCAACAAGAGCCTCTGGAGGGTCAATATATTGCTCCTCAAACACTTGAGTAGACAATCATCAGAGTTTACATATGATATAATCAGTACCTAAGAAGTCTGCTTTCATCTTCTGCTGCAGTGTAGTACCATTTCCCACACGGCAGAACCTAGGGGTGAGCCACTATACATAGACTGCAAAAGCACTAATGAACTATACACAGAAATAGTGGGGGTATTCTCCTTGCATTATACAAACGAGGGCGCGTACTCACACAATCAGGAATGGCTGTGTTATACCCATATTGACACACAGATGCCAATCCATACACTACCTCAGAATACCTAAGTAGACCATTCTCCTCCATAATCCTAGCCAAATTGGTGTTGCACACCAAGTCTGACTTATCCTTGGTCAGAACACCTTCGGGTTTGCCAGGAAACTTCTGATCATTAGTATTCTTTTTGTATTACCTCGTAGACTCTATCACCTCTATCTCTTCTAAGATACTTATTGTACATGTTACCTCATAGAGATACTGAGCAATAACGGCCCCTAGTGTAGAGTCCCCTAAGAACTCGAGACGGTTATAGCTATGTGCTGTTCTGACAAGAGATAGCTCCTTGGAATGAGATTCATTAGAGAGACTACATACTCTGTAACACAGGGACACTGAGCATAAACCAAGTGGATATTGAAGCAATTCTGAGGGGATGAAGGGGAGGGGCACTATGACAGAATAGGATATACTGAGTGGTCAGTGAGGGCTACAACAAGTATCGGTATCACACATGTAGAGAAAGGGTATGTGTGCGGCAACGGTGTGTTAAGGCATACCTGGGATGCAATCCAAGAGGAGTGGGTGAATGCGGTGTGCAGGAGGCTGGTGTCCCTGAAGGTGTGGCCAGTGACAGATGCCACGGCATCGACCACTGAGTGAGCATGTGGATCTTGGGTCCTGTGATAAAATGCATAGGGGGGAAAGAGGGTGACATTGGGCAAACGTACTATTGGAGGGATGAGAGAGAGTAAGAGAGAGAGAGGCAAGAGAAGATTTGTAGCTTCAAGTGGTCACAACAGCAATCTCTCAGTCATGGATCAGCATATAATACGTCCAGACAGTCGGGGATATTGCAACTCTGAGTGTGGTATTTACAAACCTGCAGTCTCTCTCGTCAATCGCCATATTCCAGCCACTACCTCCCCCCAGGCTGCTTGTATGTAGTGTGGATGTGTCTCTGCAAGGGAACGAAGAGTCTCTCCAGCTCGAGAATAGTGATGGCTTAGGTAAGACAGGCAGCACACATCAGGCCAGTTTGCCCCAGCAAACACGAAGAACCCTTTCTCACTCAAACGCTCATTCATTGGCTCAGACGCTCCAGGCACTTGCGAACCTCTCTTCTTGCATGGCGGTGGCTCCTTATTAATACCGATGCCCCAGAAGAAGAAGAATGCAGCCAAGAGCAAGAGGCGTGCCGCCTTCCTAGCCAGTATCAAGACACCTGGCAAGATTGGGGGAAAGTGAGTCATATGCCAATGACATATATATATATCAATCTGATACTAGTACTACTGATACATGCACTTCTGTGCTCACCCCCCCAGGCCCAGTGTGCCCAAGGCCACCCAGCTGCCCACCAACCCCCTGCCATTTGGCAACCAGGGCCCCTTCAAGCTGGGTAGGCATGGTGTGCTGACACCCGTGGGAGGCCCAATGCCAGACAAGGTAGGGGTGGATGTATATGCGTAGGGTCTCTGACTCCGGGGGAGGGTTGTTCTTACTCAATACTGGAAGACTGGATAGTAGCAGAGGTGATGTTTGTGTCGCACGTATACTTGATATTCAGATATCACTGTTCTGATGTACAGTTTCATATCCGTGTCTCTTTGGCTTACTGCTCCTCCTTCATACCCCTCTTTCCGTAGCTGTGATTCTTTCTCACACACTATTGGCACTTCTGAATCCCCCCCCCCTATATTCTCTCTCACTGTCAGGCCCCCCACCACAACATGACTGAGGCTGAGGCAGTGAGCCAGGTATAGAGGTCTATCTATAGAATATCATTGTGGAAAGAAGATGATCCGCCACAGCCCTCCCCCGATCTATATCCTCTAACCCCCCCCCCCCTCTTTAACCATCAGATCTCTCAGGAGAAGTCCTACAATGGAGACTCTGTGCAGGTGGTGGTGGGGAATGCAAAGGCCCTCAAGGTATGTATCCTCCCTCACAAGACATCCTCTCGTTCCATATCTCCTCTATCCCCCATTTACCGAACACCACTCACTATCCTCCTATAATTCTTGTCTCTTTCTATCTCTCAGTAGAGTTCCACCTCTCTTCCCCCCCCCCCCCCCCCCCCCCCCCCCCCCCCCCCCCCCCCCCCCCCC
>BDIP01000661.1:0-15849 GCA_003568945.1 Kipferlia bialata
CCTGTCTGAGCTGTCTCATGTAGTTGCCCACCCTGACAGGGTCCTTTCTCATGATGTCTGTCGACAGGGTGGTGATCCTGGGGGTGAGGTGGGACTGTATTCAATTCATGCACGCTATCCATTCATATATAATGAGTCACACTCGTTATATAGGCACTATACATATAGAGTATGCCCCCTACCTCTGCATCATAGCCTGCAGAGCACTGTCAGCTGTCTCTGGCTGTGTGCCATCTGCTGACAGGACAAGAGGGTCACCAAGGGGAACGGCCTGGATGACCTAGGGTGAGACATATATACATAAGTGTATATACATATATGTATACGTAGAGAGAGAGAGAGAGAGAGAGTAGGGTAGAGAGATTGAGAGAAATAGCAACAGGGTCACCAAGGGTAAAGTACCTTCGAGTTTGCGTCAGAGTTGACTGCAAATCTACCAATCTGCACTGTCACGGCTATCAGTACACACGCCATGCAGGGGACCTTGGGCTTCTTAGGCACCACAGCAGTAGGGGTAGAAGCAGCAGGTGTAGCAGGGGTAGGAGT
Organism: Kipferlia bialata; assembly: GCA_003568945.1. Classification (NCBI taxonomy): domain Eukaryota; phylum Fornicata; genus Kipferlia; species Kipferlia bialata. Next base: position 547 of record BDIP01000661.1, read on the forward strand.
AGGGGTAGGGGTGGGTGTAGGTGTAGCTGTGGGGCTAGGGGCGGCACTAGCTGTCTGGGCCTGCTGGGCTGGGACTGTAGTAGTAGTACCAGTAGGTCCAGTGGTACCTGGAGACACTGCTTGTGTCTGCACACCCTGTACACCCTGTGCCTGTACCTGTGTAACACTAGCAGTAGCAGTGGCAGTAGCTGTAGTAACGACAGGGGATGTGGTGGCAGCTGTACCAGCACCGGCAGGGGTAGCAGCAGTAGCGGCTGATGGAACCACCTGCTGCACGGGCACTGTCTTGGGCATAGGGACAGGGACTGGCGCCTTGTTGACATCGACCATGACCACCATGTACACCCTGACCACTCCAGGCACCCGCCTCCCCTTCACCTTGGTCACTGCCTCACCTGATAGACAGGAGTGCAGGTACCCGGGCCATGCAGGGGTGGGGGAGGGGGAGAGCGTGGCCAGAGGGCCCGCCCAGACAGTGCTGTCTGTCAAGGGGTAGGCAGTGCGCTTGGCAGTACCAACCTGGGGTCAGAGTTACTCAAAATCACACATATATACTATATGTCTACCATGTACATACACACCTTCATCCACATCTCTGGGTCTGACACCAGCACCCCATAGGCTGGAAGCTCGGCCTTGCTCTGAGGGGTGAGTCGAGTACAAGGTTACTGATAGACATCAAACCCTCCACCCACACAGACAATTCTCAACCAACCATACCTGCAGTGCCGCCTTGACCGTCTGGGGTGGCACCAGTATATATATATCTTGTACACATTCACTCACATATATATNNCTGGGGTGGCACCAGTATATATATATCTTGTACACATTCACTCACATATATATACTAATATATAGTGTAATATATACTACCTGTAATGCCGCCTTGACCGTCTGGGGTGGCACCAGTATAGCTGCTAGGGCAGAGGCCACATATATACATACACACATGTATACATACATAATATATATACTCTATACTCTCTACTCACCTGTAATGCCGCCTTGACTGTCTGGGGTGGCACCAGTATAGCAGCCAGGGCAGATGCAACATCAAGGGGTAGCTGGTACAGACAGCCCATGCTGCAGATGGGGGCTAGCTTGCGCAGGATGGCACTGTAGCTGCCGATGCTGGGGTCAGTGGGCTAACATATAGTGACAAGACTACTAACTGTAAAGATGTGAGGGTGGACTAGGATCAAACCACAATACACTATATAGAGTATACATAGTTCATTATTGCTATCCGATATACCTGAAGCCGGACTGGTTCAATGCCTTGGCAAAGGGTTGCAGGATGTTCTTGGACTCGAACCGGCCAGTCTCCTACGGTGAGAAGCAGGAATGTAAGGGCACAACTAGGTGGATATACAGTACAGTGCGGGTAAAGTACAATGTAGTGACTGTAAAGTAGAATCCTATAGATATATGGAAATAGAAAAATACACAACCACTACCTGCAGCAGGTATGGGCACCACTCGGCCCTTGAGACCTGCATGACACCCCGGATGGCATCGCTGGGGGGTGAGGGAGAGAGAGGCACATGCCCACGATATATACATATATGTGTGTATATATGTTGCATATATATAATACGATCACATATAAAATGACACCCCGGATGGCATCTCTGGGGGGTGAGGGTGAGGGAGTACACAGTCATCGACTCAATAAATATGTATGATCACTACCCGTGTCCGAATCTGCACATGCACCACCACCTCCTTACATATAGAATAGTGTACTCATGCTCATAAAATTCCCAAATATATAATACCCACCCGTGTCCGAATCTGTACATGCCCACCATGCACTTGACCACTCTGCCACCCCTGTGCTCCACAGTCACAGCAGAGCCAGCCCTGGGGGTTAGTACTGCAGAATGCTGATATGGTATTGACTATAGAAAGTATATAAGGAAACAACTGGGACAGTCACATCAGAACCTGCGGGTTAGTATTGTACAAATTGATGAGGTATAGTTACACTACCACTCAGTATGTGTCCCAACAGACAGAGCCCGTTCGTCTGGCTAGATATAGACAATGTAAGCTCCTCTAATCATTATTCTTAAATTATGAATCATAATACTAGAACCCATACCTCACTGGTCTTGACATCTCTACTGGGAAGTCTGCCCCCTCTCTGGGTGCAGAGGGAGCAGGCTCGGAGGGGTGGGGGGTGAGGAGGCTGGAGTGGTGACACAGGGCAAGGGGGCCAACGACCTAAGGGTGAGAGAGACCCAGGAAGTGTATGTACTCATTGTCTTGTTGTCTGTGCGGTGTCATACCTGCACCGTGTATTGAACTGCACTATTCATAACTAGCTATATACAAGTATCATGCCCCACCTGCACCGTGTACTGCACACACATCAGGTACCACAGGTCGGTCAGGACCTGGGGGGTCAGGGAGAGATACAAGGAATATATAGATACTAAGTAAATGTGTGTATACGTATATATATACCATATAGTAGGTCAGGACCTGGGGGTGAGCAATGCTAGGGGTGCAAGATGGGAGTGTACTACTATGTACGGAGATGTGGCCTATCAATGCAGCAGCTGCATACTTGACACCCACCAATCAGTACATACACTGCATCATCCAGAGATACCCAATAACCACTAACGCCCCTATACACACATACCTGTCTATGTGGCTCCTTACTCGATACCACCGTGGGTGGCACACTCTGCTTGGGAGGGGGCTGGGTCTTGTCACGAAGCCTGGGGTGAGGGATGTGTAATAACAATAGCATCCAACGCCGTATCAATACACTAAATGTACCTCTCTGCAAATGGCCCCAGTGGGAACTGTACGTATACCAGTACATTACCACATACGACACAAGGCAACTCATGTACCCACTAATGGTACTAAACACATCATACCTCTCAGCAAATGGCCCCAGTGGGAACTGCATGACCTCTGGGAATGGGGCAGGGATGTCCCTAGTATCTATGGGGCAGGGGGCAGCACCAATGTCTGAGTTCAGATAGATACATGGCATATCAGATAGATACATGGCATATACGGATATACACATATCATATACACACCACTCCACCTGGCAGCTCCGTATGCACCAGCCCCAGCTGTGCCAGTGAGTGTATGTGTATGTCTGTGTCACTCCTGGATATGGGCACTGACACACCCACTCCATAGGCTGGGAGGGGGGCATGGGTGGTGGGGTCAGAGGCCGAGGAGCACACAAACACACCAAACACAACCCTGGGGGGTTAGTGTGGAGCTATAACGTTTGTAGCAATTACACTAGTGTTACATTGTTCAAGTGTGTTCTTCTAAATTCCCATTCCCCACCTAGCCACCGATGCCGGGTCCAGTCTGACTGCCGCCTCGGTGGGGGACTCACGGAGCCACAGGCCTGGGGGTCAATAGCTAAACACAAATAGATACTCTAGTATATATATAGTAGTCCATTAAGTCATTGGGTGACTCACTGAGACCCCAACATGCCTAGGGGTTAAGAGATGGAGATAGAAACACGTATACAAAGTATACACAGGGTCACATGGCTGCGTGCAGAGATCTGTCTATACATATATATATATATATGAATATATCTAGTACCTGGCTGAGTGCAGTCCAGCAGCCCTATGACACCCTGGGGGGTCTGGACACACAGGGGGCGGCACAGACACCTGGGGGTTAGAATACATGAACATATGAATAGATTTTCATTTACATATTTCAATTACGACATACAATTATGTATAAAGGGTAGGCGGCACAGACACCTGGGGGTGAGAGATATGTATAGACATGCATATATACACAGACCCCTCCCACACACATATATACATATATTCAATTATGGCCGGTATCATATACATATAGCTATTTGAATACATACCTTATGTCATCCCCCCCATCCACCCCCTTCATGGGTGCAAAGGACGCGGCACTCACAGTGTGGCACAGGTCGGTGTACAGGGAGTGGGTCCTGAAGTAAGGGAAGAGACTATACATATATACATAAATTACAAATAGTAAGGCACAGGTCGGTGTACAGGGAGTGGGTCCTAGAGGATAAGGAAGACAATATGTATACATATATAGATTCACGTAATTCCATGTTCAGGAAGTGTACAGGGAGTGGGTCCTGGTGGGTGAGGGAAGTGTACAAAGAATTCATATACAAATGGCGCACAAATGGATTATTGAATCTCCCCCTCTCTCTATATATATCTGTCAACGATACCTATCGTAGAACAGCATCGCCCTGGCCATGGCTGCATAGTGGTCCCCCGTGACAAAGCACTCGGGGTCAGACACAAGACGCAGCAGCACACAGCCCCTCTCTCCCTCTCCCTCTCCCTCTCCCTCTCCCTCCCCTTGTCTATCATCATACACCTCAGTAGCCCCACTACCCTCAGGTGACACAGGTGACACAGGGGGGAGACAGGCGAAGATGCCAGTGGTGAACACCTCTGGGGGGGTCAGTGATGCATAGAGAACGGGATGTATCCATGGTACTATCGATATATACACATAGCTTGACTATACCTAGTGATGGCGGCAGTGCCAGGGATGAGTGGGGGGTGAGGGACCCGGCAAAGGGAGACACGGAGAGAGTCAGGCCGAAACCACCTAGGGTTAGTAAGACTATACAGGCTAAAGATGATACAGTTCATAGGGTAGTATAGGCACTCACTCTGGCCTGGCCCCGGTGTGTATGCAATGTACTGGGAGGTGGAGGCTGCTCTCTCCAGTACTGATAGAGAGGCAGAGGCGTCTGATGTGGCACCTCCCTCCTTGGCCTTGGACTGACGCAGGGGGTCAGACCTGGGGTGGGTGAATAACTATGCAAAAATTTGCCAGCAATACACCTAATAAGGGTATTATACCCTTAGGGTATATATTGTAAGTGTACGGAGATACTATAGGACCCATACCTGGGGTCACCCCCCAGACAGAAGCGCCCTGTGAGGTTGGACTCTCTCTCTAGTAGCACCTGCACAGTGGCCCTGTGGTCAGTAGGTATATCAAGTAGATAGAGTAGTAGTACTGAAATTATGCAGTATATCTTGGTATAGTAGTACCTGCACAGTGGCCCTGGGGGTCAGACAAATACATGGTGCAGTATAGTATAGTGTAGTACAGTATAGTATAGTACAGTATAGTATAGCATAGCATTATACAGTGACCCAAATCCTGATCGGTAAAACAATGTCCTGGAGTATATATATAATATACATGTAGTCGTTTACAAGGACTACACTCTAATACACGCACTCCGTACCTGTAGAAGTGGAATGCCAAGAGTGGCTGCACAGGACATTACAAATATATATACATACATATATATATATTCCATCATACATATATGCTTCATACCTGTAGAAGTGGCCAATGCAAACAGAAAGACACACAATAGGATACCCCTTTATAACTAATTATCCGTACCTGTAGAAGTGGAATGCCAGGAGTGGCTGCACTGGGCTGAAGGCAGTGAGTAAGGCACCCAGGGTGGGGACACCCATCCAGATAGGTACGCACTGCACAGGGACGCCGGATAGATCCTGGAGTAAATATCTACACAGGTAGTAGAGAGAGAGAGAGAGAGAGATGGAGACACACTGCACAGGCACACCAGACAGGGTCTGGTAAGTAGCATATCTATAAATACACATAGAGAGAGAGAATTGGTGAGAGAAGGGCACAGCGAGGGTCTGAGAGCACACACACAGAAACGGGAGAGAGGGGAAGGAGGTGGAGACATCCGTGAAGTGAGATGGGTCATACCTCCCTCTGTGCACTGGGCAGCATGGGCGTCACACCCTCATAGTGCACGAGGAGGAGGTCCAGGGACCACCTGGGGGTAAGGGGGTATGGAGTCATATACCGGTGGCATACGAGCACATATGACACACACATATAGTGTATACACATCTATGGTCTACTATACCTGGGTGGCATGCCAGCTGGTGTGGGGTGCGAGGTGAGTCTGACGCAGCCCTGGGGGGTGAGTGGACGAAGAGAGCAGTATACACACAAACACCAGTTGGCGTCTATATCATGACATACCTGGTCTATAACCTCCCCTGCCACTATCTATGTGTGTGAAGTCAATGTATACGAATGTACAAATAGCTAGAGGCATCTATATATACACACATTTACCTGGTCTATAACCTCCCCTGCCTCTGTCCTGAGCCCTATCAGCACAGACTGCCCCTCCTCTAAACTCAGGGTAGGTGGTGCCACTACACCCTTAACAGGTGGCACAGATATGGCGGTGGACAGGAGGGGGAGGGCAGCTACACACCTGGGGTAAGGAGATAGTGTAGAATCTATGAGTACGATGAGTACATATGATACTATTCTATACCTCACTGCGGCCTCTGCTGCTGTCCGGGACAGGGTGGACACCAGACATGACAGACGGTGCGGCATGTCGTCCTGGGGGTCAGGTGATGTATACACATACGGATACATAGATATATAGAGATAGTGCAGTGAATACAGGCATATACGACAGAAAGTGTGGCATGTCGTCCTGGGGGTGAGGGTATGTATACCTTGGTAGCACTCAACACATCTCGTACCTATGTATCCAACTGTACATAATATACAATTCTAAAACACATGTGTATATACCTCTGGCCTCTCAGCCTACTGAGTATGGCAGCACATGCAGTGCAAGAGGCAATACGTAGAGATACATACGTATATATCATATACATGTACACATATGTAATATATTGATACTTACCTCCGGCCTCTCCCCCAGCCTACTGAGTATGGCAGCACAGGCAGTGGCAGTGGCTGAGGGGGAGTCGGTCTGACTGTCTAGAAGGGCACCGACACCTAGTGTTAGCGCAAAGTGGCATCGTTCTATTTGAGCCTACCATGCTAACCACATTATAATTGAACATGTACCATATAATACATACCTGACATGGCCACTGTCTCGCTGTGCATAGATACATACACCCTAAGAACACACAAGTACTATATCACACACTTATACATATACGTATACTATTGTATATACCCACCCGACATGGCCACTGTGACGCTGTGCATGTGTACATATACACCAAGTATACAGATATATACATACAATATTCGTAGCCTATAACAGTGTACACATATAAGTGTATACAGTGCATCCCCCCACCCGACATGGCCACTGTCACGCTGTGCATAGGCACCTGGACCACAGAGTCACCGGGGAGCCAGCCTGGGTGTCAGGTATATATAATATACTGTATGATTTACACCTGATGACAACTACATAGAGTCACTATTGGGAGCCACAATAGAGGTGATACATATACATGATACTCAGATACAGACATATAATAGAATAGTGCTATTGATGCCATGTTGAATAGGGTAGTATTGACACATACACATACACCCACCTATTGACGCCACTGGTATGGGCAGGAGGTATAGATCTCTATGCCCATAAACTAAACAACATAATATACGTGTATACATATATATACATATATACTAATATATATATCTATACTTATACATGCGTACCTATAGATGCCACTGGTATAAGCAGCAGGTATGACACACTCATATTCAACTGCATACAACTCTCTCTCTCTCTATATATATATATACACCCACCTATTGATGCCACTGGTATGGGCAATAGGTATGACACACTCATGTGGACAAGGGGCACATATACTATATATATGATAGGATATACAGATATATATGTATATACTAATATGACTATATACCTATTGATGCCACAGGTATGGGCAGCAGGTATGACACACTCATGTGTACCAGGGGGTCAGAGGGACGGGGCTCAATCTGGGGGTGAGAGGGCTGTACAATGAGCAAATATCTATGTGTATGTATATACATGTGTGTGTGTATGTGATATGTACCTGCACACTGAATGCGAGCATCCCGTCCTGGGCCACTGACTCTATGGAGGGTGCACCACCCACAGAGGGTCTAGAGGCCTTGTCACACCCCTCTCCCTCTCCCTCTCCCTCTCCCTCTCCAGTAGAGACTGTGCCTACTGACACAGGGGAGAACACGACAACCTTGCAGGGGGCGGGGGAGAGAGAGTAGAGGGGGTGGACTGTGGAAGAGAGAGCCACACCGCTCTCTGTCTCTCTCTCCTCCTGTGCCATGTCTGTATCACCCTCTCTCTCTCCCTCTGTCCCATTGTCTATGCACACCCTACTCTCCCCTAGACCCTTGAGGTATGTGGTTCTGAGGGCACCCAGGGTCAGACGCACAGTGCCCGCACAGGCCTGGAGTGAGGTATATATATAGATACATGTATATACCATGGTATATATAGTAGACATATATATGAGACTATAGGTCAGACGCACAGTGCCAGCACAGGCCTAGAAGGTAAGGAGGGTCAGGTATTGACTATAGTTATTGTATATGTACCTCCAGCAAACAGAGATACTGGTATGTACACACATATATATGTGGGTGGGTGGGTGTTTGTATGCCTGTATCACTGTTTTACCTCTGAGACTATGGCCCCTGTGAATGACAGTGCCAGTGTGGACAGCGCTGTATGCACAGAGTGTCTCACATCAGCCAGAGCCAGGCCCCTACCTCCCCAGGGACGGGGGTCTGTAGCAGTAGTAGTAGTAGTAGTAGTAGCAGATGGTACTGAGGGTGTAGCAGCAATGGCATCTGTCTTCTTTGTTTCAGACTCACTACTACCACTATCAGTCTCTGTCTTGGGCAGCCACAGACCCGCTGCCACATAAGCCCAGCCCTTGCCTGGGGGTGAGAGACAGATGTGGTACTATATACATGTATATATACTTATCAACAAATGTGTACTACTATATATTGGCTCTCCATACCTAACACAGCCAGCAGGGCATCAGCGGCCGAGGGTGTGTGTGTGGGTGCAGCCCCAGCCACTATCCTGCCCTTCACTCTACTCCTAGGGGTCCCATGTGCACTGGGGGCACTGGAGGGTGTCCTGGGTATGGGTGTGCCGGGCTCAGACTGGGAGACCTGGGTGCCAGAGGGGGTCTCTGCCTTGTCTGCCTTGTCCGACATGCACTGTAGACCTGACCCCTCGCACTGCTTCACAACCTGAGGGTGTGAGAGGTATATGTGGGTGAGAATATATTAGAATATACACATATATACGTGTGTGAGTCTGTGTGTTTGTATGTGTATCATACGGGGTCCTGTCACAATATAACCATGATTTCCAGCCGTGGAATATATAGAAATAGAGGGATACCTGCATAGCGATTGATGGCTGGAGGGACCCCAGGGAGAGCACCCCAGAGTTGCCATCACACACTATACCCACGTCCATGCCTGGGGGTAGAGTACACAATCAGATACGTCATACAGATACTATATATATATATAGAGAGAGAGAGAGACAGAGAGAGACTATACCCACGTCCATGCCTGGGGGTGGGGGAGATGAGTTACTACAGTCTACACTAAACTATAGGACTATTATATACTCCAGCCTGAGAATGGACATGCCTATGTGTATGGGAAGAACACATATACATATCCACATTATTAGAACACATATACATATATCCACGTCATGTGGCGAAAGAGATTTGCATGCACACAAACATGTAGCTACATATATAGAAGTATCCACATACCTAGCTGGTACATGAGTCTGAGACCAATATATATATACCTATATATACCAATATACATCTAAGTACGAATATCTGTCATATTACATACATATACATATACCTAGCTGGTGCCTGAGTCTGAGGCCAATATATATCTGTGTACGTGTAAATATCAATACATCTATCGATACACAGTATCTATCTATACATACACACCTAGCTGGTGCCTGAGTCTGAGACTGGCGATGAGGCCTGACTCCTCAGACGGGAAGGACTCGGCCGGGACCTGGGGTGTTAGGCATGAACATACAGACAGATAACACTCTACGCCACTACATTATGGGAAAATATATGTAATTATACGATTATACTATGTTATGTGCATACATATATGTACATATATCCACACCTCCTGCGAGTCCCTAGAGAGGGGTGTCACTGTCACGCCAAGACTGGATACACCCAGGGCCAGGAGGAGGTCATACGCAGCAAGGAGCCTAGGGGTGAGGATGACTGGTTGAATAATACTCACATCTTGTTGCATTCAGGGTTAATGTCACTCCATACCTGAAATGGCACCCCCCTGTCTCTCTGTCTCTCTCTATGTGTGTGTATATATGTATATATATATATATATATGTGTGTGTGTGTGTATTCATATGTATACACTCCGCACCTGAAGTGGCTGAGCAGTGCCACCCCCCTGTGCAGGAATGGGGACAGCCTGGCTATGCCTGACACAACCAGGTGCTTGGTCCTGGGGTGAGGAGATATATATACATAGAGTCATCTCCATCTCGATACATACATTGCATACATATACACTAGGTGCTTGGTCCTGGGGTGAGGAGAGACATGTACATATATGTATATATATATATCGATATACAGGATTCACATACATACACACCTCTCAGGTTTAGTACATATGACTGGGTTCCCTGTCCCACTGAGTGAATACGCACATGTCACCACCAGACCACTCCCACACACCCCTCTGAAGGCTAGGGACGGGGCACGGGAGGGGTGGGACTCAAAGAGGGCACGGACCTCAGGTCTGATATCAGAGAGGTACAAGGCAGTTACCATATACATATATATATATGAATACACCCATGGATAAAACAGGGCACGGACCTCGGGCCAGGGATAGAGAGATAGTCACAGAGTATGGATAGACAGATATGGTATGCAATAATAATTGAAAATACATTAAGTATGGCACATCATACCTTGTGGCTGTATACACATGTGGCACGTGTGGCCAGAGGGAGAGTGTGAGTAGGGTGGGGTCAGCCCTGTGTAGCTGTAGCTGGGGTGAGAGAGGTATTGTATGGTATATATAGTAACATATATGGTATCCTATACAGTATATGTATATATACTAATGCATATTGAGAGTGTCTGCCCTGTGCAGCTGTAGCTGGGGTGAGAGGGGTATTGTATAGTATATATAGTAATATAGAGTATTATATTATACAGTATATATATATACTAATGAATATTGAGAATGTCTGCCCTGTGCAGTTGTAGCTGGGGTGAGAGGGGTATTATATAGTATAACACAGTATTACACAGTATATATATATATATACTAATGCATATTGAGAGTGTCTGCCCTGTGCAGCTGTACCTGGGTGGGGATGTAGGGGGACACGGTGCCATACACAGTGGCAAGGGCAAGCTGGATGGTAAGATGCACTCAAACAACAATACTACTAATAGTAATGATACACTATACACTCTATAACCACTTTCATGGCCTTGGCCTGGTCTATGATGAGCCTGATACATATTTATATACAATAATCCGTAAGGTATCTATGTACCAATAGGCATAATATATATGTACACTATACTACTCTCAGTCAATACCTTCATGGCCTTGGCCTGGTCTATGATGAGCCTGATACACAAATTAACACAATATATATGTATATATATATATACACAGATACATACATATATGTATGATCAAGCCATGTACCTTCATTGCCTTGGCCTGGTCGATGATGAGCCTCACATCCTGTGTGCCACACACCATGGGCCTGGGCTTGGCCCTGGAGACACCTAGGGAGGGCGGGAGGCGCTGCCTGGACGTTAGTATAAGTATAGTATACATACAGTATAGATAGTATATAGTGTGTGTGGGGGGGGGGGAGCTTCCTGGCGTCAGTTCAAGGAGAATCACTAGCAAAGTGAACAATATAACAAAGTGAGAAAAGAGAACAGGACAAGGCCTAGTACCTCTATCTCCTACCATGTGAATATAGGCATGTAGATATATATATCTGTGCATATGTCAGTATCACCTTGGCACTCTTAGGGATCTCTCTCTCTCTCTCTATATATATATATATATATATATAGCTATCTATATATATATTAGTATCACCTTGGCACCCTCAGTGATGTCTGCTGCAGACATGACTTGACAGCTGAGGTATCAGCAGCCAGGGAAAGGGAGAGAGACACCAGGGCCTGGAGGTGAGGGTATACTCATGCACATATATTCATATACATACATATTCATATATGTGTATATGCATATATATAATCGTCAGACACACACCTGTCTGAGTGCCTTAGGTCTCACCCTCAGCAGCGTATACTATATATAACACTCTATGTATCAATATGTATCTTCATACATATAAGTATAACATTGTCTATACCTGTCTGAGTGCCTTGGGCCTCACCCTCAGCCATGTATATACACATATATATATACACACAATATAAATATATGTGCGTATACATGTATATAGATAGATACTATGTACACAATACCTGTCTGAGTGCCTTGGCCCTCACCCTCAGCAGCGTGTGCATATATACATAATATAAATCTATATACAGTATATATATACATCTATATACACACATACCTGTCTGAGTGCCTTGGGCCTCACCCTCAGCAGCGTGTGCACTGCACTGAAGTACACAGCCATCTGGGGGTTGAGGCCGTCCTTGGTGGGGATGACGAGGCGGATGGTGTCGGTGCCTGGGGTTGGAATATAGCTGTACAGTCTGTAAACATATATATCCATACACTTGCTCACCTGTTGCGTTGGGTCCCTTCCGTGGCACCTGCACAGGGTATGTGGTCTCACTGTACACCTGGCGCCACAGCTGCTCGAGGGTCTTCCTGGAGAGTGAGCGGTAGAACAGGGTAATCATATAATCATATTATATGATAGATTTATTATGATAGTCCACTAACAGTGCACTAGACGCAAGCGACAAGAGATGTATACATATTTCTACACCAACACATCTATATATGTATCTCTCACTATACATATACACACACCTGAATGGCAGGTCTGCATCGAGTGCCGCCTCATGTAGTGCTGCACCTCTCTCTCTCTCTCTATATATATATATATTCATATATAAGTACACTCCCTCTACCTGAATGGCAGGTCTGCGTCTAGTGCCGCCTCGTGTAGTGCTGCACCCCCAATAGATAGGGCATCCTCCCTCACAACCACACAGGAGGGGTGGATCAACCAGCCCTGGGCCTAGGGTCAGGGAGGTATATATATATTCATTTACTCTTTATTATACTGTTACACAATATATGAGTACACACAGCTCATACCGGGTTCTCCACACTGGCAGGCAGGAATGATATGTCTATGCCCCCTGTGCTGGAGGATAGCTTGACTAGGCCGGCCTCGACCTTGAGGGACACGCCCTGGGGTGAGTGCTATATATATATATATATAAGATAGTATAGTATATATAGGACACTATACTATATATATGACAGCTTGACAAGGCCGCCCTCCACCTTGAGGGACACACCCTGGGGTGAGACACATGAATATATATAGGATATATAGGATATTAATCTATACACATGATACTGAGACTGAGGCCGCCCTCCACCTTGAGGGACACGCCCTGGGGGTTAGTATACAATGTAAATATGATGTATAATGGATATTAGTACACAATATTCAAGTATATAATTATGAGTGTTCATGAAAGAATATATAGTACCAATATAAAGTGTACCTGGCGTGAGACTTCGCATTGCGATACATATATTCACATAGGTATAGGTATAGATATCCGTTGCTTAGTATATATATAGTAATCATGGGTACATACCTTTGGGATGACGCTGCCCATGAGCATGTCTCTCTCTCTCTCCTCCAGCCACTCTATTAGAGTGTCAGGTGGGGGGTCAATGCGGTTCTAGGGTAAGTGCCATGCATATACAGGGTTATGAGGGTTAGTAAGACACACACTCTACATCATTAACATACTAAGATACATTATACCCCTACCTGCAGTATCTGCCCTATGGCCCTGTAGTCCCCACTGGCCACAGTGTCAATGGCCCTGGGGGGTGAGGGAATTCAATTATATATATAGGCATGTATATATTAAATGCATATATACATTAATATTTATGGCTCTGGCGGGTGAGAAGTATGTATAGATATATAGGAATACAATCAGATATATACAGGAATGGAACATACACATACATACCTGTCCATGGGCAGTCTGGGCAGTGGCATGTATGCCCTCCTAGGGGGTTCTACAGTGGGCATCTTAGTACCCTCCTATAGGGTTAGATTATGGGAAACATTAAATATATACATATATGCATATAATATGTATATATGCTGTATTGCAGTGGGCATCTTGGTACCCTCCTGGGGTGAGGACAATATCAAATGTATATACATCCAAACACATACTTCGTAAATATACCAACACTGACTCGAGGCTGTTGTTGATTAACACAATACATTGAAAATTGATACTGTTATATATATACATTCCTTATCATATATAGACTCATACACCCACCTGGGGCTGGACCTGGCTGGGCAACCCCCACACCCTTGCCCTGACACCCTCCTCACCAGTGACCAGGGAGGTACAGCCCACAAACAGACCCTGGTGTAAGGATATAAGAGATGTATATGGTAGATGTATATATATATATATGAATAGACAGTCAGTAAGGAGGTACAGCCCACAAACAGACCCTGGGATAAGTTGTATAACAGAAAGAAATATCGGTGTATATATAGTAGTATAGTGTACACATATTTCACCAGGGAGGTACAGTCAACAAACAGACCCTGGGCGTGAGATGAATACATAGATATATATATATATATATATGTACAGGGAGGTGCAGCCAACAAAGAGGCCCTGAGGGTAAGGATATATAAGATGTATATATGATAAATAATAAGAATATTGTAGATGTACACTAAATATATATGTCACCAGAGGTACATCCCACAAACAGACCCTGGGATAAGATGGATAGAAGAGCATATGTCTGTACTAGAAGTATCCACAAACAGACCCTGGGGGTGAGTACATAGGACATTACAACATATCAATGAATGTATATGTTCTGGAATGGAAGGGTGTATACCTGCGCACTGAGCCCAGTGTCACAATACATAAGAGTACACAATAACATACAAATAGTCATAGAAATATATGCATCCAGCACAGCTCACCATGTTAACATATATGTAAAATACACACCTGCGCACTGATGTCCATGCATGTGTCCAGTGTCACAATGTCACCCCTCGGCCCAAACTGCCAGGTGGACTTGACAATGCCATAGCCCTTGATCAAGAGGGCTATGGCTGGGGGGTCAGACATATATATATATATATATATATAGAGAGAGAGAGAGAGAGAGAGAGAGAGA
>BDIP01000662.1:0-12246 GCA_003568945.1 Kipferlia bialata
GCTCTTCCCAAGGTTTTCCCCCCCCCCCCCCCCCCCCCCCCCCCTCCCTCTCGCTGCTTCCTTGCTCATCCATCAGGACAGCGATGTCCTCATCCACGCCCTGCTCCCATACGTGTGGTCCGAGACCGGCATTGATGAGGTGGGGTCTTCCAAGCACCTCCACCATAATCCTTCATTCTACCAGTATACTCTAGATAAGCTGTAGTCACTCACCCCCCCCAGATCCTCATGGCCGGCACCATCATCCACCCCTCCCTCACAGAGGTCCTCAGGGGGTGTCTCTTCAACGTCAGGGCCAAGCTGCTGGCAGAGGGCGTCGAGATGAACCCTCTCGCACGCTACATGGCATAAGTGATACAGGTCACGTATCTCAACGGGAAGTAGATTGTGTGTGTTTTCCACGGTTCCACGCCGCGGCTACCGTGGCTGTTAGTGGTTATTGAGCGTTGCCATTAGACTCATAAATGACCAGGTCTGGGTATTATTAAGCTCACATGCGTGTAGTATGGGATCGTGTATCTTGATATACTGTTGGAGAGAAAGGGGCTAGAAAACAAAAATGCTGTTGGCTTCCCTGTTCAGTGTCTCTTCATCACACATACACACACACAAATGGGTTGGTTTGGAAAGAAGCAGCAGAAGGCTGCCCCCCTGTCCCCTATGGAGTCTATCCAGGCTGTGAATGGCCAGCTGCAGACACTAGGTGCGGGAGGTTTTCATGTCAAGAACACGATAGACCCATCTTTTAAAAGACACTTTTGTAGTCCTGTACTGACTCCCAGATGCCAAGATCGTCGACATGGAGCAGAGGACACTCAAGTTCAAGCAGCAGGCTCAGGCATACATGAAGGGTGAGATCATAAACCTCTGTTTTCTGTTTTTAGCCCTTCTTTCTGTGTCTTCACCGCAACACGGTCATGTATTATTGGGTTATCAACGGTTCTCGTTAGTTGTGTGAGTGATGTGTGTGGATGGGTTGTAGGATACCAGCTTGTCCCCCATGTGGTGCTTTGCAGGGAGTGTATGTATTCAGGGCCTTGGATTTATGTACATGGTATATTTTTGTCTTTCCCTGATATCTTCTCAGAGTTATACAGTGTGTCCCGGTGTGGCTTACATTAGTCTATGTTAGTACACTGTATCCCCATGCACTTTCCTGTGGTATCCTTCCTTCCTCTGCCTCTTTTATAGATATCTCACGACTCTCACCCCAGCTGGCCAGAAGAGCCAGGCTGTCAACTACCTCAAGCAGAGCAAGATGACACAGGGGCAGGTGAGGGCACACTGCACCATGATTGCCTCGATTAGTATATATATAGTGGTGGGGTTATGGGTGGATTATGTGTTCGGTGTCGTTGAGAGAAGTGTTTTACCATGAGGTTTAGGCATATGACCATCCTCTGAACCTGTTCGGTGTCTTCTTATACCTTGTTAGTGGTGCTGAATCTTGTCTGTATTGATATATGAAGCGTTAAGTCTTCCCTTACTCCTCACCATCTTCTTCTCTCTCTCTCTGACTCACTCCAGGTGTCCCAGCTCCAGAACCAGCGCCAGATGCTGCAGTCCTCCATCTTTGACATGGAGAACGCCATGTCCACCGTGGAGATTGTCAGCACAATGGAGAAGACCAACCAGTACATGGGTGGGTACAAATGCAACAATATGGCATCAATATACACTCTCCCTCTCCCTCTATTTTATCAGTATTATTAACCTTCAGGAGTGGTCACTGCCCAGCTGAAGCCCGAGCGTATGGATGCCGTGGTGTCCCAGGCCCAGGAGCAGAAGGACGACATGCGTGAGGTACCTCTTCATCTGCTCTCTTTCATGATATATATACTTTAGATATTCCTACCCACCAGTTATGCATCATTTGATTTCATCCCCCTCTTTGTGCCCCCCCCCCCCCCCCCCTCTCCCTCCCCCCCCCCCCCCCCCCCCCCCCCCCCCCCCCCCTCCTACTCAACCTGGTATCCATCCATTTCTCTCTCTCTCTCTGATCTCTCTCTCTTTCTGCCAGGGTGTCTTTCCTATCTTGGTCTGATATATGTCCTATCTCTGTCTGATCTCTCTCTCTCTCTCTCTCTCTCTCTCTCTTATCCCAGTCTGAGATCCTCCCAACCCTCCTGATAGCTGGTCTCTCTCTCTCTCTCTATCTCTCTATCTCTCTCTTATCCCAGTCTGAGATCCTCCCCACCCTCTTGATAGCTGGTCTCTCTCTCTCTCTCTCTCATTCCAGTCTGAGATCCTCCCCACCCTCTTGATAGCTGGTCTCTCCCTGGGCCTTGCACTGGTCATACTCACAGATAAGGTATAAGTATAAGGTACTAGTATATATATACGCATATATATAATAAGGTGCATATCACATACATATTCATGTATCACTGTATGTGTGTCACATACAACTGGTCTATCCCTGGGCCTTGCACTGGTCATGCTCACAGACAAGGTATATACATACAGACATGGTTGACATAGTATAGTTTCATTGTCGGCGTATTGATGCAGATATTGCCTTGCACTGTATATACTCACTGATAAGGTATCCCCCCCTCCCCTCACTTAGTCGCATATTCTCTCACGATAGAACATACGCCCCTTCGTATACTTCCATCGTTCATGCCTGTTCTTATACACACTGTTTCCGCGACACCCGATCTTCTCTAAGTATTAATCTATAACCTATAAATATACGAGTAGATATCTCCTATTGCCCTTCCCTCACCCCAGAACATGCGCTCATTCGTGTACTTCCAGGCAGTTGGGTTCGGTGAGTGGTGTTATCCCCCCCCCCCCGCCCCTCCGTCTCTCTCTCTATTTGCCCTTGTACCTCTGGACAGAAGTCACTACCTATGGAATATCACCACAGATATTCTCTGTTTTCCTTCTATTTCATGGCGTGTTAACCCTAGCACTCACCGAGAACTCTATTGCCTGTGCATCTCGCATATGGAAGTCTGGGTACCCAGCCAACGTATATATACTGCATGGGGC
The DNA here is from genome assembly GCA_003568945.1 of Kipferlia bialata. Taxonomy (NCBI): domain Eukaryota; phylum Fornicata; genus Kipferlia; species Kipferlia bialata. Next base: position 2,998 of record BDIP01000662.1, read on the forward strand.
AGGTATTGATTCTATTCAGATTAGATGTAAAGGTCTAAGACTCATTGTAGACTGCATTCAACCCCCGGTACTATTGTATATTGCACGGGATGAGTGGCTGTCGCATATATATAGTGTGATAATTTCACTTCGTCCTATCCAACCCTAACCCTCAGGCCTGGCTACGCGTAGCCCTTGATGTGATTCAGCCCTGTCACCTGTTGATTATGGGGGCAGTACTGCCCTTGCTTCTCCCCAAGGTATTGATACTATAGACTCCCTGACTCTGTTTGGACTGGATACTGAATATTCGTGAATATTAATATACATTATTCTCTCTCTGACAGAGTGACTCAAGTAACACTGTGGTGTATACATAAACATATACTTATATATATATATATATGCCACTAACCCCTAGCACTCCCGTCTCCTGAGAGCAGCCAACAGGAAGCGATGGATAATCAATGGGTTCCCATTCATACTAGGTACACTAACTATTTGCCATTGGTGCCTGCTCACTATTTGGCCTCTTGTCTCTACCCTCTTCCCTGTACCAACAGGGACTCGGTATCATAGTTTACGCATGTGTGTATGGTTTTGTATAGTAATGTCACGTTAGGCCCCCTTGTCTCCACCTTCTTCCTGTGCCAACAGGCACTTATAACCAGTACATGTATTAATATATATCAGAATGTCTACATCTACCAGATACTTACGCACAGGCCCCGTAGTTGCCACCTTCTGTCTTTCCCAGCAGGCTCTGGGCATAGGGTGTCAGGAGGGGGGCAGGGACTACTGCTGGATCGCATTCAGTGAGTGGTCTTAGTATACATAGCTCTATACTCTACTGATATATACTATTTCTTTACATCTTTATATAGGAGAATGAATTACTGTAACGTCGTATATAGTTGGGTGGTCCATGTACATACGCCAATCCAGCCGCAGTAGAGGCCTCTCTTTTTTGATACATACTCAAGTCTGGTTGTTTGTAGCAGTGGATATTCACCCCTCAGACGCCCCCGCCTGGTACAAGTTCCTCGCCTTCTACGGGTGGATATTCCTGTTCGGGGTCGTGACAACAGGTGAAACTATGATCATGTATATTCATATTTGTATATGCTCTCAATAGTTTGTGATAAGTGGTCAATGGTGGTGACAATCTATCTAGAGAATGTATGTGTATTGGATATCTAAAGATCCTGTATCTCACCTCAGTTGGTGTCATCTACACCATAGTTATAGTCAACCGAGAGGCCAGAGTGAGAAGGATGGTACGTTCTAGATGCATCTGGAGGGACTCAAACCTGGCAGTATATGAATACTCTTTCCTATCTCTTTCTCACGGGAGTTGTTCCCACACATATATGTATATACTATTGTGTGTGTATGTGTATTATATATGAACTATTCATTATACCCAGGATTCGCTACACTACGATATATCATACTATAACTTCTTCTTATAGAATGGTATCTTCTATGTACATAGTGTCACTGACCCTAGCTCTCCTCCCACAATGGAGCTGACGGTGTCTCCCTAGATCCCACGTATACTAGGACATGTTTAGATATACTCTATATATACTATATTGTAGTATCGTTTTAACCCTGACTCTAACACATAGCTGTCAAGCCATCATGCTGACGGTGTCTCCCTAGATCGCACCAGACATGATGACATCGATGGGCAGGAGACTGCTAGGGAGGAGGGAAGAATGGCTAATAGGTACTTACTTAATACGAGTCTGAGTATATGTGTGGCAAGAATAGGATTTAGACGATATATATATATTTATATATATATATACACATATAGTATATGTAGTACATTTTATCTATTGTGTACTACTTCATTCTCTCTGACCCCCAGATTCAAGAGGATGTTCATACTTCCCATCTTCAGTGCACTCATATGGACACCGCCAGCAGTCAGGAGGTATGGCTATACTGAAGTATGCACTAGTATGCTATATTCACGCATATTGTATGGAATACAGGTTCAAGAACACTGTATGTCCCCTGACCCCTAGGATACTGCAGTCCACCCAGCCGGACAGAGTGGAGAACCCCATATGGCCCACGGTACGTGTGACTGATCATAGAACACACTACTGCATTCTCTACTGATCCTTTGCGTCATATTGTGGGTAGAGATTTGTGTCAATATGGATGTATCCTTGTCACAAATACTGTTTCGATATTATGTATATGGGTGTATTTATATATATGTGTATTGAAACATTTATGTATACGCGTGGATCTCACCCCCAGGTGCACATGGTCTGCAACTGGGCATATTCATATTCCCGTGTCACAAATACTGTATCGATAATATATATATATATATATGTATATATATATATATATATATATATCTTGGTGCACATGTATACATATGTATATATAAATTCATCAGTCTGACCCCCAGGTGCACATGGTCTGTAACTGGGCATACTCCATTGGGCTCATTGTGATCACAGCACTCAACACCCAGGTACCGTATTACTCCACGCAATATGGATATTCGTTAGCAATTCTTTGTGTCAGAAAATATTTGACTTTGATATAGATTTATCTTCTAATGTGGTTATAGGTACTCTCAGTATTGTAGTCAAGTATGTCATGTCTCATCCCAGGTCCTTAGACGCCTCCTGTGCATGGGTGCCCCAGTCCCAGGTATATATATGCATACATATATATATATATAGAGAGAGAGAGAGCCATATATGTACTGACAATACACTGACACTGACCCTCTTACAATACAATTTGTGGTATCTGTTGTGTATATGAATATATAATGAACTGTTGGTGCCCCAGTCCCAGGTACAGATATAAGTATATATATGGACACACATATATGTAGTATTCTGATACTGACACCAGTATATAGTGTATGTGTATTATATGGTATATATAGGTGAATATATATAGACCTTCCTGTGCATGCATGTGGGTGCCCCAGTCCCAGGTACACTGATACTATGAAAATATCTATGATGTATGATGTGTATACAATGCCTAGACTTTGGTTGTGTTGTTCTCATCCCAGACCGTGCTACAGTCAGACAGATTCGGAGCCACGTTTAACACTGCCACGCAGTCCATAGGAATCGACTGGATCCAGAGAGCTGTATATGTGGTTCATGTGAGTTCCTGGACTAGTCTAGTCTTGGTTTATTCAACAAGACGTGACAGTATCCTCTCTTTCTAATGACACGAGACGAGTAACCACTCGTCATAACAGTGTCAGTATGTAACAATAGACGTAACAGTTATTGACTATCAATCAGATGGGTAGCTCGAACACACAAAGATCTATTGACATGAGAGTACCCTCTGCACACACTCACGATGGTCGCAAGCTACACCCTGGTTCGGATAATACACTATACACCCACAACACACATATACTGAAGAGGTGCGCTCAAACGTTACGTCTCAACCTTTTCACGTCTCAGTACTCTTTAAACGTAGAACACGCTTAGTAAACGTCCATGCCCTCAGTGGAACATGAAGTAGATGGGGTCCTCCACACGAGAGGCCCAGTCTTCCTAGAGAGTCAGAGTGGAAAGTGCTATGTCTCTATACTATAATCTATATCCCAAAGAGTGATACTAGAAGGTCACAAGAGGATAGTAACTTACAATCAATAACCATACATATTCCATACGTACCACATCATGTCCCTCTTCTTCACCAATGACAAAGGCCAGGTCCTCATCCCTCTCCTCATAGCCAATGCCCCTGAGGCCAGACATGACCTGGTTGTGAGAACGGTATCCTATAGTCATACCCAACATGATAATATACATAGACAACTACCATATATGTCTCGTATGCTGCATCATCGACAAGATACCTCCAGCACTAATCTCTCCATATCTATACACACACTATATGCACAACCTGCTAGATCCTTAGCAATTGCCTTGTAAGTTTCGTATGCCTCATCGTCTACTATTACATAGTACACAGCACGTACATAAAAGGCAAATATATATGTATATAAATACAAACAGTAATATATGCTTTTACCTTGTAAGTCTCGTATGCCTCATCGTCCAACGTAGTTTGTCACTATCAATATTCTCACATCTATATGTGTACTAAACTAATTTCATATATATCATTAGAAGTAGACTATATATATATATCACCTTGTAAGTCTCGTATGCCTCGTCGTCCACAGTAGTATGTCAACATCTATATATTCTAATCTATATGTGTACATATATATCATTAGACGTAGACTATATCACCTTGTAAGTCTCGTATGCCTCATCGTCTACAGAGCCAGTAGCGAGGGTATAGGATCCTTCATACAAGGTATCGGTCTCTGTATGCATCATTAGTACTGATATTGCCCACTACCTTGTAAGTCTCGTATGCCTCATCGTCTATAGTGCCAGCTGAGAGGTAGATCTTCATGTCTGTGTCCAAGGTGGAGGATGGGATGACAACATTGTACATGTCCTAGGGTGGGTATCACATCTAAGTTAGTAATCATTTCGGAAGTGTTCACTTTATAGGTTTTTCAATCATTTATTAGTAGAGAATAGTCAATGTACTTGTCCTTGGGTATATGACACACACAGATAGATAGTACATAGCATGGATTCCAATTACTTCATGTATATATATATGTGGAGAGGATGACAATGTGAATGGTCATATATATTTACCTCATAGAGAATATGCATGTCTCTATACCACATATACGGGTAAGAATTACCTCGTTGTTCCATGTGTACACTGCAGACATGGCACCCATATATGTGTAGTGAATACTTCAATATACATTCTATCCTACACATACACATATAGTAGATACTTCTATGCTGTTCTTACCTCGTTGTTCCAGGTGAATATTGAGGACATGGCACCAACCCCACCCCAGGTGTCACCATCCTGGTTCCAGGGGCCCTTGGCAACACCTGGAGTAAAGTAGTATAGATAACAAATGTGATGAGCAACCGGGTTGTCACACTTGTACACTAGAATACTATATTAACCTGGGTAGCATGGGATGAGACCACCAACCTCTATATGTCATAGGAGCCCCAAGATAAATGTGGCTATATAGAAAACAGGATGATGCCACAATGTATACAGTATACATTGTATACATACACCATCATACTAACCTGCGTAGCATGAGATGAGACCACCGAGGTCAGAACACAATATATATATTCTACTATATACATATACATATATGTATATACATATATATATATACACATATATGCACTCTAACATTACCATACCTGCGTAACATGAGATGAGACCACCGAGGTCAGAGCCAATGAGCATGATGTCCTGGAGTGAGTGGAGACATACATGTATATAGTATATAGTATATATATGTATATGTATGTCCTCAGCATAATGTCCTGAGGTGGGAGAAGAACCAGTGTAGAAAATGGTATTGTTTGTAGAACAGAGCACATAGAATGCTAAAATGTGTGAATGAGTACACCGCTGGGTTAACTCCAATCCACCAACTATATACTATACTATCACTATATATGTATTCATAATAGAGATATATGTATATATATATATATATATGAACATACCTCTGGCTTGACGTCCACCAGTCCCTCTCCCACCATGGTGTCCAGGGAGGTGAGAACAGTGTCTAGGGTAAGAGATATTCTATGAATACATATATACCATATCATGGAATATATGTATATTGCCTATATATGAGGATATATGAATTCTGTCCCACCATGGTGTCCAGGGAGGTCAGCACAGTGTCTGCACAATATAGTATATACATAGAAATGATGATAGAGATACAGTTCATTGGATGTGAGAACACAGTCTGGGATAAGGAATGAATTCAGACATGAGCCTCGTATTTACATTGTATCATCATGTAGTCTATAAGTGTACTGTCACTGTGGCTTGAGTGTATGTCTACCCGCTATGAATGAGAGGTATCTGTCCCCCATCCTACCCTGTCTCATGTATGAGTACTATAAAATATCATATGTATACTCATACACTGTATAGTGTACGTATGTTTACACATATACAACTAGTGTCCCTTACCTGCAATGAATGAGAGGTATCTGTCCCCCATGCCACCTTCCCCTGTCACCACATCCTTGGAGTAGGTGTACTCGTTGGTACGGTCATCTATGGTAAGGCTTGAATTCAAATATTGTATAAGTCTTGCGTACACATGTCAGATGTGTGTATATACTATGTCCTTGGAGTAGGTGTACTCGTTAGTCCTATCTTCTGAGGGTTAACTCAAGTGTGTACATATACACATATATTGTTACTGTACTACATTCATATATACGCATTCATATATATATACGTATACATATATATCTACAAGCACCCATGTGTATGTGTATATGTATGCACACAACATAGCACCTGTTGCGAATAGACCCACAAGCACTAGGTCCTGCACCACTGCTGCCTCACTGATCAACTCATCGAGGAGGGAGGACATGTCCCAGGAGCCATTGAGGACACATCTATAGTATGAGATATATATATGTTCAGAGAGAGAGAGAGAGAGAGAGAGAGAGAGGGAAAGAGGGAGGGAGGACATGTCCCAGGAGCCATTGAGGACACAACTGGAGTCAGAAGGTGAGAGCGAGTATGCTTATATATATAAATACAGAGAAAGAGAGAGAAAGAAAGGGCTAGGTACCTCCCAGGAGGCATCAAGAACACCCCTAAATCAGCTACTCAAAATATAAACATATACATAGAGATAACACTCACGTGTCTGTGGGACATGTCAGGGTAGAGAGAGAGCGCGCAAGGGAGACAGATATGCATAAGAGTATATATATATATGTATCTAGAGAGAGGGAGAGATACTCACGTGTCTGTGGGGCATGTGTGGGCAGCAGTGTTGTCTGGGGTGAACAGGTCCTGAGGGTAAGTATACATTCCTACACACACACACATAAATATATATATATACGGAGTGAGAGAGAGAGAGAGACAGTAGTCCAGAACATGTCATGAGTATGGTAACTCTCAAATTTGTTCACATACCGAACCGGTTCGGTATCTTCACATACTATGCAAATCACAGTGTATATCATACGTCATACCTGCCCATCGTGCATGACTACCAAGTGTATATATATATATATGTATATATACTAATAGTTTACAGTATACTACATACTATACACACAGGAGTATATGCAATATATGTATAATATATACACGGTACCTGTCCATCGTGCATGACTATCAAGTGCCTGGCCACAGCATATGGGTTGGCAAGGAGAAGAGGGGGGAGGTACACGCTGCAGTGAGTATACACTATGTATGTGTATGCGTATATATACATATGTGTGTGTGTGTGTATACAAATATATATTTGTATATATATATGAGCTGCACAGGAGCAGGGGGGAGATAGACGCTGAATACCAATGAGAGAGAGAGAGAGAGAGAGAGAGAGAGGTATAATCAGAGTCGGGAGATATATACTGCAGTGAGTGGAACTGGCATGAGAGAATGAGTACTCATACACTGAATGCATAGAGATACAGGACGGTAGAGTGACGTACTTGTAGTGCCTGTCGTTGCCGAGCTCAGGTGAGTGGATGGGTGTGGAGGAGTAGAACCACTCTCCCTCTGGGGGTGAGACAGGCACTCACACATGCTATATCTAGGCATAATGTATATATAGGTATATACAACTGGAGAGTATATACATATATATGTATCTCAGGGATCTCCCTCTGAGGGTGAGAGAGTGCACCCACATATTCTCACAGGTAAAGTTGAGAAAGGCATTGAATATTGTGTATGTGTACTTACCTATCCCAGCCTCCCTCCAGTATGGTGTGACAGTGGCTGTGTCCACACGTATACTTATATAATTGCTTTGTATATTATGATAATTATTGATATTGATATGGATATATATCTATACCTATCCCATCCTGTCTCCAGTATGGGGTGACTGTGGCCCCACATGTATATATGCTTCATGTGTCTATTATATATCATTGTGTATGTATATCCATACATACATACCTATTCCATCCTGCCTCCAGTATGGTGTGACTGTGGCTGTATCCACACCCTCCTCCACCAGCATGTTGTGACCGGTGCAGGCCTCGGTCCTGACATTAATAGAAGCACATACTATATAGTACTATATGGTACTACATAGTATATATATAGTATATAGAGTGTAGAGTAGAAGTGATTCCACACCCCGTGACCGGTACAGGCCTGGGTCCTAGTATCAGTGCAGTGTAATGCTATCTGTACATATATATATATCTATATTATTGGGGGGAATGGACTAGTATCTCAAATATACTCCCCCTCTCTCTCACTACCATATATATACGTATGGTACATGTGTCTCTATGTACCTGGTTGAGTGTCCCTCTGATCAAGATATTAACCATACCTATGTTATGCAGTATATGGTTAAACTTACTATATATACACAAATAGTATATACACATAGTGTATCTATGTACCTGGTTGAGTGTCCCTCTGTAGCACGGGTGGTAATCTTGACCTGGGTATCAGTGCATGCAAAGAGACATTTTCCATTTTCACAAAATCAAAAATACATTCATATATGTACATGTATGTAAATCGTATTCAATAGTAATAAACACATGCTCAGAGGAGATTTGGACTAAGGTATATTCAGATAGACAACAGAGGACATATATACTACCATACCTCAAGACCCTTTGGGGTTGGGGAGTCTCTCTCTCTATAGTGTTATACATCATACTATATACAGTATATACATATACCCATGTATATATATACTACCATACCTCAAGACCCTTTGGTGTTGGGGTAGTGCCACTGACAGTAACCGTCCTGGTATGTGAGAGAGCACACCATAAAGATATATTGAGATGCCGAAGGACTACTAGAGAGGTGGGGGGGGGAGTAAGAGAGTGTGTGAGTGAGATATAGCATACACAGTATACTGAACCCACCATGTGTTATTGTCTCTCTTTGTCATGGGCATGGGGGGCTTCCAATACTCTTCATTTGTATAGACCCCATACTATATAGCATGTATATATATGAATATACACACCATGCATACATACCATGTATCCTTGTCTGTCTTAGTCATGGGCATGGGGGTCTTCCATCCGAGGGGGGAGACACCGCCTGGGATAAGGGGGGAGAGAGAGAGAGAGAGAGAATGCTCTTCCACAAGACGGGGGGAGACACCACCTGGGAGAAAGAGGGTAGGGTTTTTACATCTATAAAGCGGGGGGG
>BDIP01000663.1:3508-15842 GCA_003568945.1 Kipferlia bialata
TACTTGTACATCATTGTTCTTACCCCCCAGGAGCATGGAGCGTGACACCCCGATGGGCCCAGACAGAGGGAGGGAGAGACTGGCCGCAGACTGCAGGTATGCATTACCACTCCCATTTTCTCTCTCTGTCTCTCTAGAGGAATATTTATATTTATGTATCAATATATATATATATATATATATATATATATATATATATATGTATATATACTATACTGATACCCCAGGGTCATGTGCCAGTTCTGTCTGTTGGCCAATGCCACTGTGGCATACTGCAGGAGACAGGGATACAGGCTGGACACCATTGAGGTATGGATGAGCCCTGGATATCTCTCTTCAGGCTTACAAGAAATGCTACTCCTATTTATATTTATATATATATATGTATATATATCTTCCTAACCCTTAGAGCCTCAGATCTGGCGTGGCCTGTGGGTCTGTGACCAGTGGTGTCCTGGGGTCACAGGAGCTTATGTACGACGTGTTTGGAGACACAGTCAACACAGCAGCTAGGTATATACTTTTCACAATTACCTATCATGTTTGTGTGGGAGGCTCTATGTCTATATATTGGTATATATATTTATCAGTATTCTAGCCCCAGGTTCATGAACAACCTCTTTGCTCTCTCTCTCCCCTACCGCTGACCCCAGACTCATGAACAAGGCCCGTCCCTGGCAAGTGTTGGTCACAGAGGTATGGAGTTACTATATAATCAAATGTGTATGTTCACATTCATCATTGTATGTATATCCACTAACTCCCAGGCCGTGGCCCGTGCTACACCTCCCTAATTCTCTCTCTCTCTCTCTCATGTCAATTCTGTCTTACATTCAGGCCGTGGCCCGTGCTGCCCGCCCCTCCCCCTCCTCCCACCCCAAGCCAGGCAGCCTGCCACCCCTGGGGCTGGTGCAGAGGTATGTATAGTGTGTATATACTGTGCTGGTACTATGTATAGTGTCTATAGAAGTATTGATGCATACCTTAGACTGGTAGTGGACCACCCCTGGGGCTGGTGCAGAGGTACTGCCGTATTTATAGCTATATATAGGGATTCACTATGGTCTGACACTTATATTGGTTGATTTCTATAGTCCTTGATCTATATAGTCCTTGATCTGATCCCAGGAAGTTCCGCCTCCCCCTGGTCATGTCTGCCTCCCTGCCACTCTACCTCAAGGTATAATGATGTATGTGCATATAGATGCTGTCAATAGTAAGAAGAGGTACCCAATTACATACTACCTATATTGCAATGTATATGTGTATATATATATATATGCATATAACACTCCCTCACCCCCAGGGCAAGGGCGACTGCACAGTCAACAGAGTCACAGTGGCACAGGACGGGACAAGGTATAGAGTGTATTATTACTGTAGTATATATAAGTATATATGAATGTAATACAGTTGTTATACAATGTGGGTATAGTCACAGTGGCACAGGACGGCACAAGGTATAGGAGTGAATGTACTATAGTGTGTACATTGCTGTACATTTACTCACTTCAGCCTCCTGCTGTCCACCCCTGACTCCATCCTAGTGTCATCATTGCATAGATACACATATGTATATATATTCCCTACTCCTATATACTAGTATACTATATATGTATATACCCTTTCCAACCCCAGCCTCCTGCTGTCCACCCTCGACTCCATCCTGGGCCATGACCTGTCATCAGAGGGCACAGAGGATAGCAGGTACAATATGTATATGTATATATACTTATATAGAGTACAGTGTATGACATGTCATCAGAGGGCACAGAGGATAGCAGGTAATATATATGTACATATACACTTATACAGAGTAAAGTGTATGACCTGTCATCAGAGGGCACAGAGGACTCTAGGTGAGATATTTCATGCTGTGTTAATATATATTATATATATAGTTATTCTACTCTATATCTATTACACTATTAACCCCAGGGACAGCCAGGGCGAGTCCTCCATGGAGTCGTCGATGTTGATACAGTACTACACAGTATTATATATATAGTGTATCATATGTATATAGTTACTGACGCTAGGGACAGCAGGGGCGAGTCCAGCATGGAGTCCTCTATGCTGACTGGGAGGGGTAGTATGGGCAGTGTGTCCAATACATCTAGAAGTGCAGTGGTAGATACTGACCAGGTAATTTACACCATCTATAAAATAGTATACTGAGAGTATAGTATTGTATGTATCACTTATTATGTATTAGTATGGGCAGTGTGTCCAACACATCTAGAAGCGCTGTAGTGGATACTGACCAGGTAATACTGCTATAATGTTCATACATGTACACACTCTCTCTCACCCCAGCACTCCACCCTTGCCTCCATCATTCTATATAATTATAGATATAGTCTCCATATATATAATATGCATATATATATATATATACATATATGTTCTCTCTCACCCCAGGACTCCACCCTTGCCTCCATCCTTCCATATAATTATAGATATAGTCTCTATATATTATATATATATATATATATATATATATGTGTGTGTGTGTGTATAATCTCTCTCACACCTCAGGACTCCACCCTTGCCTCCATCCTGGGTGCTCCCTGGGAGTGCATCAGAGCAAGGTGTGTAAGGATTCCTATTTCTATTTTGATTAGGTACATAATCATAGTTTGTCCCTCATCAGTACCCCATTGGAGAGATTCTTTGCTGAGGAATGCTTCTCTCTCTGCGTATGCTATATATATACGCTTATATCAGGTTTGATGCTGCCGAGTACTCCTCCTCCCACGGGGGTCTGGCCAAGTCACTCTCCAGGAGCCTCATGCCTGCTGCAAGGTATACACATGAGTCACTATTTGGATATATACGCATCTTTTGTCTCTCCTGTTATAGAGCTCTCTCTGTCTCTCTCCATACACGCCGTTATCGTATACTCCCTCACTATCAGCTACTCCGGTGTATCCCTAGCCCCACATGACACATCGGGAGAGGGGGGAGATAGACAGGGAGAGAGAGTGTCAGGGCTAGCCAGACAGACCTCCCTCCCAGACTCCATGACTGCACACATTGACAGACAGAGAGGGCCCATCCGCGAGATAGGCAGTGAGTCGACGTCAGAGAGGTCCCTGTCTCATCACGTTAGCTCCAGTGAGTGTGAGTCTGACTCTCTGGGTCACGAGGTTAGGGGTGTAAGGAGTGAGACCTCTGAGCCGTCTGAGACGTCTGAGATGTCTGAGGAGCAGGGTGTAGGGTGCGTCAGGACCCCCTGCAGTCTACTGGCAGACCCCACTACTGCATTTCCTATGGACCACACTCTAGACAGGCATGTGCACACACTGAGTGTGCCCAGGCTACCCACTGCACGTACTGGTACCATGTATGGCGATGGAGAGGAATCTTCCTCTGCATCTAGCCAACCTACAGTGCCTGCAGTCCCTACAGTCCCTGTGGAGGATGATGCTGACGATGGGTTTGCCTCCATGTATATAAGGGTGCAGCAGGACAGGGAGAATGTAGTGGCATCAGTGATGCAGAGCATACTCACTCCACACACTGCTAGTGTACACACTGCTAGTGTGCATGCCGAGCAGTGCATGGTGATGGACCACAATGGGTGCTCCTCTATGGGTAGCACTGGTACTGATAGTGGCAGTGAGTGCACCCCTGGGTTTGAGGGTGTAGAGGGGGAGAGAGAGAGAGGGGACGATGGCCAGTACCTCACCCTCTGCAAGCAGCTCAGTGTGTCCTCTCTCCCTCCCAGCACCGGTGGTGTGTGTATTGAGGGTGTAGAGGGAGAGAGAGAGAGAGAGTGCAGGGACTCCATGTCTGAGGCACTGTACTCTCTGGATGGTGTGATGCTGGATGACCTCCAGACACTCGATGAGTCCATACCTAAGGGTGAGTATTCATTTGTGTATATATGTTTTTATACTGTGTATATACTCTATCCTAACCCCTAGACTCCCCCATGGGTGTCCTTCTCCAGAGGCACAGACTATCTCTCTCTCTCTCTCTCTCCCCCTCTCTGTGAATATATAGTATACACTCACTGTAGACTCCCCCATGGGTGTCCTTGTCCACAAGCACAGACACCACTCAGGACTGGCATCAAAGAGGTGGGTGTATACATTCACATATATAGGTTTATAGGTATACTCTCTATCTTTGGGCTGGCATCTAAGAGGTGAGTGGATGTTGCCACATATATAATACATGTAAATATTACAAGTATGTTATGTTCTCTATAAGCACTAGTATACAGAAAAGACCCTGACATGCCCTCCCTGGCCGGTGTCTCTCTCTCTCTCTCTCTCTCTCTCTCTCTCTCTCTCTCTCGTTCTCTCTCTCTCTCTCTCTATCTATCTATCTATCTAACTCCTAGAAAGGACCCCGGGATGCCCTCCCTGGCCGATGTCTCTCTCTCTCACACTATCTACCTCTCTCTATGTATATATATACTCATACTAATTATAGGAAGGACCCCGGGATGCCCTCCCTGGCCGATGTGTCCAGACTGACTGGCAAGGAGATCAGATACCACATGATCATGGCATCAATACAGGGCATGGGGTATGTGTATTCATGAAGAAGATACATACAGTAGGGATGGTTATATATACTGTATAGTTATGTGTCATTCATACATGAAAATGGTATCCATACAGGGCATGGGGTATGTACATACTTCAAGTAGATACATACATTTGATATGGTAATTATGCTGTATAGGTAAACGACCAGCGATTTGCCTATCTTTGTCTCACCCCCCAGCCTCCCCAAGAGAGAGGTCCTCCAGAACCTCTTCTCAGTGTTCCTGGACATATCAAATGTGCAGGTGAGAGTAGATATATACAATTTGCATACAAGCAACTGCGATATTTATTGTTCTGAGTGCTCAATACATCGCTGCTAGTGTGTCTCACCCCAGAACGTGTACCTCCCTGCTGTCTGGCTGATGGTGGCACAGATAGGGATAGGCATACTCACATTGGTCATGAGGTATGATATTGTATATATATACACTATATATACTATATATACTATATATACTATATGTCTGGCTGATGGTGGCTCAGATAGGACTAGGGGTACTGACTCTAGTGATGAGGTATGTTCATGAGCATGTGCGACGGAGTATTCACTTTGCTCTTTCTAACCGAGCCATTGGCTCTCTCTCCCTCCCTCTCTCTCTATTCTCTCGCTCACTCCAGTATAGCCACCTCCGCCAAGTCCCTCTTTATGACTCTTTCTCTCTCTCTCTCTATGTGTGTGTATATATATTTGTGTGTAATTGTAATGATAATCTCACCCTAGCATTGCCACCTCCGCCAACACCCTCTTTGTGTCTCTGATGGTGTGTGTCATCTCTCTCTCTCTCTCTCTCTCTCTCATATATATTCACTCTAAACCCAGTATAGCCACCTCCGCCAACACCCTCTTTGTGTCTCTGATGGTCTGCATCATCGTTGGGTCCATCCTCAAGCTGGTCTTCTTTGTGATGGCACATGTCAGGGGACTGCGGACATTCGAAAGGGTGCTACTGGGGTATGTTCAGTTGATAGTATTTACTATTCTTAACATGATTTTTAGTGTTATGTTACCCACAAGTATCTTCTCTCTTATCCCACTACTCTGGACCCCAAGAGAAGTAGCAGTATCATGTACACTGTATAATGTTTTATATGAATGTATCATGCAATCTGTACTATCCTCTCTTCACACCAGTGCTCTGGACCCCAAGAGAAGTGGGTCCTGGAGGGACACCGTCAACAAGGTGGGTACACAGACCACACCTGCAGTAATATTGATACAGCTATCCTCTACCATTTTAGTGTACTCACCCCAGGCCCTCTCCCCCTACCGCAGCATGGTGTGGTTGAATGTGCTGCTGGGTGACACGGTGGTGGTACTGGCATGCATAGCACTGGTGGTAATAGGGGGGGACATCAAGGACGCAAGTATGTGATAACCATGTATATTAGAATATATGTATATATTTAAATAGAGATATATTGTGCACATTCGTATATACTGGCATGCATAGCACTGGTGATAGGGGGACATCAAGGATGCAAGTACTATATACTAGGCGCATATATGTATATATTCTGAGTATGTGTGTGTATCTAAGTGATATTCTTCCCTCCTCACCCCCCAGCCGAGGCCGGTCTGGATGGCAAGTACGACTATCTATATGCATTTATATACCAATGCTAGTAGCCATGTCCTCTATATACTAGTGTGTTAATATATATACACGTATTCATCCCCTTCCTCACCCCCCAGCCGAGGCCGGTCTCGATGGAGGCCTGGTCACTGATGTCCTCACAGACGTGTGGGTGAGTGCATGTATACAGATACATATTATTTTCATTATGTATTGACAAATGTATCACTATATCTGTTATATCAGTGTCCTCACAAACGTGTCAATATATATATATATATATATATATATATATGTACGTATAGGAGAGTTGATACTCTTAAGAAATTATTGGTTTCTCTCTTTTGTAGTGTTCGTTCTCCTTTCATCATTCTTCTCTCAATAATATACCACGTGACATACTCTTACCCTCAGATGGTCATTCTTCTCCTCACCGTTGACTCCTGTGTATGTATATATATAGTATAGTGCGTCATACATATGTGTACCTGTATGTATATAAGTATTCAGACTCACCCTCAGATGGTCATCCTTCTCCTCACCGTTGACTCCTGTGTATGTGTCCTGGCCTTCCCCAACCACGTGGTGGTACTGCACCAGTGGCTCAGGGTGCTGTTGTATGGGCTGTTCGCACGTGAGTTTATATACGTATACTATATGATATTACATATTTATATATATATATGTATGTATTTATTATAAATATTAAGTATATGTCGTAGTCCTGTACCAGTGGCTCAGGGTGCTGTTGTATGGACTCTTTGCACGTGAGTGTATTCATATACATATACTGCAGTATATAGTAGTATATATTTATAGTATATATTGTCGTAGTACTGCACCAGTGGCTCAGGGTGCTGCTATACGGCCTCTTTGCACGTGAGTATATACGTATATATATAATATACTAAAGTACTTTGTGTATATTTATAGTATATGTGGTCGTAGTACCAGTGGCTCAGGGTGCTGGTGTATGGGCTGTTCGCAAGTGAGTATATATTTAAATGTATGTATATATAGGCCCTCATGTATCCACTCACCCGTCAGTCTATGACTGCCTGACCCTGCCTGGCTATAGATATATAGTATATATTAATATATATACTCTCTTTCATGTACCCTTCCATTATTCTATCTGTATGGCCTCACCCATTAGTCTATGACTGCCTGACCCTGCCTGGCTACAACTTCCTCACTCTTGCTGTACCCATTGTGTCTGGGTACTCAGTCACACAGGCTGTGATGCAGGTGGGTATATGTATATATGAATATAGTAAAAGATATAGATATACCGATATACATTTGTATGCATCCATACTAACCCCCTAGACTGTCTCCATGCACGTGGGTGTCACCTACACCGTTATGTCTCTCTCTCTCTCTCTCTCTCTCTCTCTCTCTCTCTCTCTCTCTCTTAATATCCAGACCGTCTCCATGCACGTGGGTGTCACCTTCATCAATCTCTCTCTCTCTCTACATATATATACATATATATACCCGTTCTTACCCCCTAGACTGTCTCCATGCACGTGGGTGTCACCTTCATCGTAGAGGTTGTGGCTGCTAAGGTCCTAGTATCCAGAGTGGCATCGGGAAGATACATGAACCCACTGACACCCGCCCTGGCTAGGTATCCATTCAGTAACCATATGCACTAGTATATCAATTTCTACTTCTCTCTCTCTCTCTCTCTCTCTCTGTCTGTCTAACACCCAGGACCTCCAACTTCTTTGCCCCCATGGACAAGGCAGCAGCAGTCAGGGTCATGAGGTATAGTGATATATATATATATATATATATATTATACAAAGGTATATATATATAGGGTGGTGTGATATGGACAGGGCAGCCGCAGTCAGGGTCATGAGGTATAGTGATATATAGTGTATATAGGTATATATATATATATGTATGTATATATACATATATATAGGTTATACTTGTGTACACATGAGACAGGGCAGCAGCAGTCAGGGTCATGAGGTACACTTCATACATATATTCACACATACTGTATATGGAGTGTGTGTGTATGTATATCCATATGTACTTGCTTACCCATAGGATCATTGACGAGCACCACATCTCCACTGCCATATATGTATATATGTATATATGTATATATGTTAATATTTGTTTACACCTATACATCAATTTGATAGAATATCAATTTGCATTGACTCCTAGGATCATCGACGAGCACCACATCTCCACTGCCATTGAGGGCACTGTGCTACTGTCACTGTTCCACGACCAGATTAAGGTACCTATATATATAGTACATAGATATTGATAGTAATTCTGCATTGACATTCTGCATAGCAATTACATATTATGATTCTATTATTTGCTGTCTGGGTATATACTCACTGTAGGAGCTTGCCTGCTCTGGCGATGCCTGCCAGGCCAAGGACACAGCCACATCGGACAGGACAGAGACAGACTCAGAGGCCATAGGGTACGGGAGCACTATGTATCTATAATAGTATGTACTAATCAATATTAGTAGGTTCATCACAACCTCTAATATAACCCCCAGCTTTGTGTCTGGCGTCATGGACAGTGTGTACCAGAGTGCTGTGGACCCATCCAGTGCCTTTGTACTGCAGACACCCACATCACCGGCAGTAGGTACAATGCTATCCTATATTGATGTGTGTGTATGTGTATGTAATTTGTAGTGTTATACTTGTATTTTGCACGGATTCATACACTATGCAGACACCCCCATCACTAGTCACTCCTGCAGTAGGTATATTGAGAGTGCTCTATATGTATGTTCATTTCTCTCTGGGTAAATTGAGAGAGTACTATATTTCGAGTATGTTTATATGTATATAGTAACTGACCCCAGGCACCCTCTTCCACACACCCAGTAGATTTAGTATGGATATACTCTTGGGGATACCTGTCGTATTTGCAGTACTAATGCCAGGCACTCTGTTCCACACGCCCAGCAGAGTCACCACCCCCCAGCTGGACCCTCTAGACCTGGATGGACTGGAGGCTGGGGTGCTAGAGACCAGCCTTCTGCCATGCTCAGAGAGCAGCAGCACTGTACAATCAGCATCACAGGTATAATATGGTGAAGACAGTATTTAGTACAGTTGGGGGTGTATATGTGTATATGTATCACACTATTGTCATACTCAGAGACTAGCAGCATGGTGTCATCAGCATCGTAGGTGTATAGTATACTTCCTCTCAATACTGACTTGCTGACCCTAGATCACCCTGTATGGCACCACCGACCAGCAGTGATTCATGTTCAATCTCTCCCTCTTTCTCTCCCTCTCTCTGTATATATATATATATACATATCAATGTATTATACTATTACTCACCCTAGATCACCCTCTATGGTACCACCGATGAGCAGTGCCTGATGGGTCAGACTGGCATCCAGTACTACCCCTTGATGCTGTATGCAAAGCTCGACATTGCCAGATTCACAAGGTACACTGGCATCTATATATGCGTACATACATACCAGTATCAGTATTCATTCCAGCTACTGCACTGAGTATCTCTCTCTCTCTCTCTCCCTCTTACTCCAGCTACTGCACTGAGCACGGCTCCCAGGTTGTCAACATCCTGAGTGTCATGTTCACAGCATGTGACAGGGTGGTGGCTAAGTACGAGGCAGCTGGGATTGTGAAGGTGGGTTTTTTGCTTACTCAACACGTTATGGAGTGGCTTTAATTATTTCTCACTCTAGGTCAAGACCGTTGGCGACGCCTTTGAGGTCATGAGACCCTTCACACCTGATGAACTCAAGGGACTCACTATGGGGGACATTGCCAGGGTGGTGGCCCTGACAGTGCAGGTAATAGTGTATATATAGATATATATATATATATAATATGTTTAGAAAGGTAGAGTATTGTCAAGGGACTCACAATGGGGGACATAGCTAGGGTGGTCGCTCTTACTGTGCAGGTGTGTACATATACTCAATGTATGTATATATATATTGAGAGAGAGAGATAGGTATAGTATAGGGAAGGGTCTGACAAATGGGGGACATCGCTAGAGTAGTTGCCTTAACTGTGCAGGTATGTATTCATCTCACATATGTATTTATCTGTTCATTGTATGTCGATATATGGACATGATATCCCTATTTCTTAACTATGTAATACTGTTGTTCCCTCACCCCCAGGCCAGCCATGAACTATTTCGGAATACCTCTATATATATGTGTGTGTCTATATCCCCTCACCCCCCAGGCCAGCCATGAACTGTCAGCCTGTGCACAGAGGGTGTTCAAGGCACTGCAGGTGTGTATATGGGTGTTTGTGTATATTAGTGGTTTGTCTACACATATACACCAATATCCCCATAGACATCGGGTGTTCATAGTACTTCTGTAATGTTGTACCTACCAATCATATATATCATATATAGAGAGGGTGTTCAAGGCACTGCAGGTATGTATGTCCGAATATACATTCATGTGTGTTATTTGATATATAACTATATATATATATATATATATATCGACAGTATCTGTGCACAGAGGGTGTTCAAGGCACTGCAGGTTGGTGAATGCCACTATGCATATACTCTCATATATTCCCACGTGTGTGGTGGTACCAACTGTATATGTGAATGTATACCCTGACTCCAGGTCCCCATGGACATTAGGTGTGTATATCGCAATTACTATTATATATCTCTGTACAATTCTTTTATGTCTATACACCCTGACTCCAGGTCCCCATGGACATCCGGTGTGTTTATCGCAATTATTATTATATATCTCTGTACAATTCTTATATGTCTATATACACTCACCCCCAGGTCCCCATGGACATCCGGTGCGGAGTGGCAATGGGGCCTGGCTTTGCATCACTGCTCGGAAGGTATGGATAATTGCAAATGTACATACAGTGTAATCTTGGAAGGGGGGGATTATAGATTTCTGCTCTGCCGACATATCCTTGTGGTTGTGAATTCGGCTTCATTCATTGCTGTCTAACACACCCAGGTTCAGGGTGGCCCACGAGGTGTTTGGCCTGGCATCCACACACGGCAGGTGGGAGAAGTATATATATATATACATCTTTATAGAGAGCCACACACGGCAGGTATTGCAAACGTGTCTATAGATAGTATATCGTCTCCATACACACACATATATATATATATATATCAGGTACATCCACACACGGCAGGTAGGAGTACTGAATCTATGTGTCTCCCTCTTGCTCTATTATTGTATATTGTGTACGTATGTTTGTATTCGCCTCCCGTTGTCTCGTGTCAGCCTGACGGAGTCTCTGTCCCGGTATATTGTACATATACTATGAGTATTTGCGTATTCATTATTGCATAAGTACATATACCATCTATCTCATTGTCAGGCTGATGGAGTCTCTGGCCCCCCTCAATGGAGTGGCTGTGTGCACCAACATACACGCACTGCTGGAGAGGTCACAGAGGTATTGACAGTGTTTTCACATTATGTATATATACACTCACTAATCCATAGGAATCGGTCCTTCATCCCCTCCTTCTCCTTCGGGTCCAGAGTCATATCCTCTGTGGAGCCTGGGGTTGAGAGCAAGTATGACCTGCACTGCGACAGTGAGAGCAGGGACAGCTACGGAGAGGCGTATCTCGCAGCCTTTGCAAGGTATGCATACTATGTACAACTATATGTATGTGATATTATGTACTGTGCTAGTATATGTATATATAGTACTTCCTCCTTTGACCCCAGGTACTCCCACTGTGTGTCAGACTGCGACGCCTCTCTCTCTCTCCCCCTCATGGGTGTGGGGGAGAGTGTGAGGGACGGAAAGGGGGGCCGCTCCAGCAGGGATACCCTAGACCCTGCCAGTCAGGACATAGGCACACACGTACACATCAGGTGAGCATCTATATATCTATATATTTAGTGGATATGCTGTGCTCTATGTATCTTCCAGCCCAGACAGACATTGGGACCCACGTACACATTAGGTGATCCTACAGTATACTATAGTGTATCCCATACACTACATGCCTTCTAATCACTAGAGGGGGTTTTGTGTTTATACGCATACAGTGTATATATGTGTATATATGCCTTCTAACCACTAGGGAGGGCTATGCCGATGACAGAGGCATTGAGGGGGTGATACTCCTAGGCGTCAACAAGTAGAGAGAGAGAGAGAGAGAGAGAGAGAGAGAGAGAGAGAGAGAGAGAGAGAG
>BDIP01000665.1:0-14214 GCA_003568945.1 Kipferlia bialata
AAGGAAATGGGGGGGGGGGGGGGGGGGGGGGGGGGGGGGGGGGGGGGGGAGACAGAGAGAGAAAGAGATGAGGAACCAGTGGAACTGACCTCCAGCACCTCGAGGCCCTGTGTGTATGAGTCCACTGCAGCCGGATACTTGTGCTTGGCATAGCTCATGTTGCCTGAGGGTGAATCAATATACATACATGGACCCACTATCCAACTACACACCCCATTCTTCTCCCACACTCCTATAGGCACCGGTACACACACCCTGCCCACCCCTACCTGTCCTCTTCCACTGCAGGGCCTCCTCTACAGTCTCGGCATCATCTGTCCCCCCCTCCTCCCCTCCGTCCAGCACCTGCCACTCAGGCTCACCCGGCACAAAGGGGACCAAGCGGAAGGGGGCCTTGGGGGCTGGTGAGGCCACCTCGCTGGGGGTGTCACTCATTCCACACTCAGGTGAACAGAGTAGAGAGAGGCATGGAATTGACATGACCCCCATTTTTGTATCGATACAACAGAGGGTAGTTGCACAAAGCCCTAAACAGTCTCTCTAACCGCTGACACACAAGTATACATGATCTATTGAGGGTTGCTACTCAGTCTCCTCCTCGGGGGGGATACACTCTCCCTCGGTGTCGTCGCAAGGGGGGGGAGGGGGGCGCCTGTGCTCGCACTCTCCCTCGGTATCGTCGCACTCAGGAGGGGTAGGGGGGCAGTCCTCAGTATCCTCATCGCAGGCGGGGGGAGTGGGGGGGACGTCGGGGCAGTCCTCCACAGTGTCGTCGCAGGGGGGAGGGGGGGGAGGGGGCATGTCGCCGGTGCCCTCCCCGGCTGTGTATGTCTCCACGTCTGTGCTGAAGGTGTCTGTCCCTAGGGTGTCTATGTTGGTGCTGGGGTCAGGCCTCTCGCCTGGGCCGTCTGGTCCGTTGTCGGGGCCGTCTGGCTTGGTGAGGTGTAGCACGAGGAAGGCCACGCCAGCTCCGATCAGGATGCCGATGAAGATGAACATGAGGTTCTTGGGCCAGGTGCGGGTGGACTTCTTCTTGGGAGAGGGAGAGACACTGCCGTGCTCGAGGTCGCCGGTGATGATGGGACGGACCACAGCGTTGTGGGTGGGGACGGGGTAGGGGGCGCTGGAGACAGCGGGGGGCTGGGAAGCAACACCTGAGGTGAGGGTCGGGTATATGTCATATATATGTATCAATCCAAGGATATAGGCAGGACCTATTGGTAGGTACATAAGCTGAACTAGCAGTGCTATAGGGTGGTAATAGTCAACATAGAGCTATGTGTTGCTAGTGTCATGTCCAAATATGGGATGGGGGACATATACATGACATATCACCCATTCTGACCTGTGACTCCTGCCGGGTATGCACTGGGCTGCTGCATCATAACATAGGCCTCCTGGCCTGTTGCTGGGGTGCCGGTTACTCTAGATGGGTTCGACATATCGTTGTTGTAAAGGAGTGCATCTCTTGGGGGGCAAATACCATGGGAGTCAGATATTCTATTTTAACACGGTTCAAATCGTCCCCCATAAACGGGTTTCATCGTTCAAAAACAATCGTCAATCGTTTGAGAAAGGGTCAGGACCTAGCCTTTGTGTGTACAGTCAGCCATCTCTTCTTGCCAGTCACAATGGTGAGGTGATTGGTCAGTGTGCCCCACGTAGGTAGAGGAGGGACACAGTGTGTGGATAAGAGATTGAATGGGAGGGGTCTGAGGGGTGAGGATAGGTGTGGCCATTGGTTGGCTGTGACTGACAGTCACTGACTGTAGACCCATGTGCTGTCCAAGACACAGAGGTATATATTATGTATGTATATATGTATATGCATATATATGTATATGTACATGCGCAGAACAGAGACATCCGACTGTACAAAAGATTCCTGTCGCACTGTCTGACCTCAGATACGCACTGTTCAAAGGTGATCTCTTGTGTCACCTAGTCAACAGTGTCCTGCTCTGATATCTATCAAGGATCAGCTTCCTATAAGTGGGAGTATGCTGCCAAATATCAACGTGGACACACATGTGGTACAGATGGGTGTTGGTAGACCAGTGAGGTATGTGTACCCGTTCCTGTGTCCATGTGGTACTGTGACATATTCATGTCTGTCTACAGTATGAGCAGTCCCATATATATGTATTTGTACCTGCCCTACCTTATCATTCCTAGACATACTATGATATATGTCTCCATGTATCCCTTATTTATGTTAGTCCCTACCCCCCCCCCCCCTTCGTTTGGGATATCGACATATGTCTATGGCGGTTGCTTACTACCAGAAAGAGTGTCTACCCGTGCGTCGCCCTCTCTCCCCCTCCCATTCCCCTGGTATCTCTGCCTTAGAGATAGGAGGGCACACAAATGCAACACTTGGCTCCACTTGTCCAGCCCAGGGTCAGTATCCTATACTCTATAAGTACCCCATATTCTCCATGCACACACACCCTTGCACGCATATACTTCATATATATACAAGTATCGTCTGTGAGTCCTGCGTACATTTTCACCCCCTCTCCACCTGACTCACCCCAGACACATAGGCTTGGTGTCACATCCCATGCACTGTGTCCCATGTGGCTGGTACTGTCTTGCCAGAGACTGTCATGCATGGTGCATCCAGGCACAAAGGTGTATGTGCGCATGTGTTCACCACGCACATCAATTCGCCTCTCTATATATACCCCATGGACACTCCCCCCCCCCGTCCTGGTGTGTATGGACACAGGTCTCTGTCTCCATATGGTGATGATGCCATGACCAAAGGTGTGTCTGTTTCTATATACATTGAGTGTATACACTTGTAGGTTACTCCAACTCTCCCTATGGCACTTATGATAGGACATCTTCCTTCCTCCCAGCCTTGGGTATGCTGGGCACTGGTAACTGTCCCCTCTGTTATGTCCACTGACACCCACACTGAGTGGGTTGTGTAGCTCAAGGTAGAGGAGGTGTAGAGTGGGTAGGGTGTGGCCATACGTGGCTATATGTATTGTAGGTAGTGCTGACTGTCGACTCATGTGGGGTCCTAGATACAGACGAGGCATTGCGCAGGGACAGCCCTGACAAGACGGACCAGGGTGTGATACTCCTAGGTGCTGACCTATCATTATACCCATCCGTACTGTTCAGATGGGAAAGTGGTTGGGTTTATCCGCTAGTCAACTGTGTCCTGCTCTGGTACATGGGTGTGCCTCCTCTATGGGATAGCACATCCTGATGTTCCGTACCATGGACACGCAATGCGTCGGACTTGTGGGGTGCCCGACCAGTAAGGTACATGTATACGGACCTGTCTTCATGTGGAATTGTTACTAGGTCAAGTGATATTTCAGTATGAACCTCTATATCTGGCTTCTCATTCCTACGTATTGTAAGGTATCTACCGCCATGTCCTACTTGGACAGGTCTGTCTCTATCTACCCCCCCCCCTGATTTATCTTTGGTGTTGACTGATGTTTATGCATGACTGTCACTTCCACACAGTGTCTGCCGGTGCTATGTCTCTCTCTTCCCCTCCCTCTCCCCTAGTCTCTCTACCTCAGAGTCAGATGGGGTACCGATACAACTCTGAGGTTGAGTATTCACATTCATATAGCGAATGCCAGACCCCTTTATACACAAGCCTGAATCATACTGTTAATCCATGCCGATACAAGTCTCTTCCATGTGTGTGTCGTGTGTGACAACAGTGCTCAGCCCCCCCTCCCCTCCTCTTGACTCACCTCAGACACATCGGATTGGTGTCACATCCAATTGTGTGTCCCATGTGACTGGGACTGTCCTGCCAGTGAGAGAGATACTTGATACCATTGCTGCATCCAAGCAAAGGGGTGTCTGGGTAACTGTATATGCATTCAGATTGATCGATCCCAATCCTGAAGTTGGTTACGTTTATACCCCATGGACACTCCCCCCACCCTGTCCTGGTGTGCATGCACACAGGGCTATGTCTCTATGTGATTGTGATGATGCCATGACCAAAGGTGTGTCTGTCACTATATATATTGAGTGTATATACTTGAAGGTTACTCCAGGGGTCCCTCAGCCACTTATTATAGGTCATCTTCCTTCGGTCCAGCCTTGGGTATGCTGGGCACTTGTAACTGCCCCCTCTGTTATGTCCACTGACACCCACGCTGAGTGGGTTGTGTAGCTCAAGGTGGAGGGGAGGGGGGGTGTAGAGTGGGTAGGGTGTGGCCATGCGTGGCTATATGTATTGCGGGTAGTGCTGACTGTAGACTCATGCGGGGTCCGGGGTACACACCAAAGATCGCCCAGGGACAGCCCTGAGAAGATGGACCACTGGATCTGATACTGCTGTGTGCTGACCTATCACTAGACCACCCGTACTGTTCAGATTGGAACGTGGAGGACTATCTATACTATTCAACAGTGTCCTCCTTCTATCCATGGCTGTGCCTCCTATATTGGAACACACATCCTGAGTTCCCTATCATGCACACATATGCGGTAGACTTGTGGGGTGCCCGACCAGTAAGGTATATGTATATGGACCTGTGGAACTGTTACTAGGTCATCTGATTCTGCAGTATGAGCCTCTATTTTTGGCTTCTCATTCCTACGTATTGTAAGGTATCTACCGCAATGCCCTACTTGGATAGACGTGTCTCTACCTACCCCTCCTCTCCCTTATCTTTGGTGTTGACTAATGTGCATGCATGATGCTCACTCCCAAACAGTGTCTGCCGGTGCTATGTCTCTCTCCCCCTCCCTCTCCCCTAGTCTCTCTACCTCAGAGACAGAAGGGATACCAATACAACTCTGAGGTAGAGTATACACGTCCAGCGTATGCCAGACCCCTATATACACACCCCTGTATCATACTGTTAATCCATGCCGATACAAGTCTGTTCCATGTGTGTGTCGTGTGTGACAACAGTGCTCAGCCCCCCCCCTCCATTCAACTCACCCCAGACACATAGGCGTGGTGTCTCATCCCATGCTCTGTCCTATGGGACTGGGACTGTCTTGCCAGTGAGAGAGATACTTGGTACCATTGGTGCATCCAAGCAAAAGGGTGTCTGTATGAATACAGATAGATCGATCCCAATCCTGAAGTTGGTTACGTTTATACCCCATGGACACTACCCCCCCTGTCCTGGTGTGTATGCACACAGGTCTCTGTCCCCATGTGGTGATGATGCCATGGCCAAGGTATATGTGTCACTATATAGACTGAGGGTATATCCTTTTAGTGTACTCCAGCTCTCCCGCTGCCACTTATGATAGGACATCTTGCTGCCTATTAGTCTTGGGTATGATGGACACTAGTAACTGCCTCAGCTGCTGTGTCCGCTGAAACCCCCGCGGAGTGATGGGTGGGGGTGAGGGGGGATGGGTGGGAGTTGTGGTGTTCATAGCAGTGGCCGTAGGTAACTCTTGTTACGGATACGTGTGCTGGCTATAGCCCTATCTGGGATCCTAGGTGCAGACGAGGAGTTGCCCAGGGACAGCCCTGAGAA
The DNA here is from genome assembly GCA_003568945.1 of Kipferlia bialata. Taxonomy (NCBI): domain Eukaryota; phylum Fornicata; genus Kipferlia; species Kipferlia bialata. The sequence goes on from BDIP01000665.1 coordinate 5,490, forward strand.
GACTCCCTACATGGACTTGGACCCATTACTTCGGTTTGGATTGGTAATCTGACAGATTTACACCTTAGTCAACGGTGTCCTGCTCTGATCAATGGGTGTGCCTCCACTATGTTCCTCATCATGGACACATTGCAGTACAGCGGTGTGCTGGTGACCTGTAAGGTATGTGTATATGTAACTGTCTCCATGTGGGATAGTGTAGTTCCTAGGTTGGGTCTCTCTATAGAAGGAGTCCGTATCTTCTCTTGGCCTTCTCAGTTCCTCCCCCTGTGTCTTATCAACCCAGGTGTGCTGACACAACGCTGGCCTATGCGAGTTGTGGTGGGGATAGTGACCGGTACGTATGCCAACATACCCTCGTCTATGCATCATATCTCTCACAGTGTAGTCCTCAAGCATATTTACAAGATAGGCCTGGTTTGGTGAGGGATATGCTTCTCAGAGTGGGACTCTACCCATTATCCTCTTCCATCTGCATACCTACCTCTTACCACCAGCTCGCCTGTACATCTGACCTCGCGGACTCCTAGGGCTCCTGATACGTGACATGCTTGATCCCTCCTGTGCCAGCCTTGCTTACACCACCTCTCATGTCTCCTTGTGGTGTAAACACAGCACAACAGGTGGATAAGGAATGCCACTGCACCCTTATCAGCCACTGGCGTCAAGCTGATATATATATATGTCACTCGTCGGTGTTTGCCATACACAGGGAGGAACCGAGTTCGGCTTTGTCACCCTACGAGCTTCAACCTGTGCAGCTTCGACCAGCATCTGTCTTCTGTGGATACTGTGTGCCCAAGAAGGTTATCGATAGCTGGCTGTTGTGAACTGATCAATGTATCCCCTGGGACTGCCCTCCAGGCACGAGGCCTTTCTGTGTGTGACATCGTCCAGGACAACTAAATAGTCTATTCATTGAGAGACATAGACAATCGACAGGTCTCCCGTGTCTGCCACTGCTCAGTTTCTCAGTTTCCATCCCGTGCTCCTCGGACTCAATCCCAACTCGGTCTCCCTTCTCTGGTATCTATGTCCATATGTCATGGGTCAGTCAAGTACCTGCTAGTGCAGACACCCCTCCCACTTGCACTGTCCCTGTCTGTGACACGGAGTCCTTAAGGAATGGTCCTGCGTCTCCTGTATATGCACCATGTACATGGTCCTACTTTAGTTCCACTGACATGGCCTGCCTCCCTCAGCGACAGTTTATTGCAGACCGGTATTTGATCACTGGTCAAAGTCGTGAGACTATGCTCTGAGTGCCGTATAAGCACCCTCTCTCTAGAGGACTCCACGTGACCCACCCTTCATGCAGGAGGCTTCACTCCCTTGAGATCTGGCTCGTAGTGCCTCTTGATAGGGACTTACCGATGCACCGGTGCAACAGTCGACAGGGCATTGAGTGCTCAGTGTGAGATCTCGAATCCTTGCTGATGTTGCTGGCATGCGATGTGGGTGCTCCGGCCGCAGTCTGACGGCCATAATATCTCTTAGATGTATCAGTACTGGACAGCATAGGTGCATACTCTGCAGTGGCGGACATGTCATGACTGACTATTAGTTGAGTAACGCTGGCCCCAACGTCACAGTAGTCGCCAACACCGTGTCAAGAGATTTGTCCCAGGTTAACTCGCTCATCCTCCATAGAAGACCGCCTGATGTCCTACAACGGGCTGTCAGAGCACAGCTTGGCGTAACTCAAGTCACAATTATGACAAGATACGTGCAGGTCATGCTTTTGGCACTTGACAAATGGCTGTCCGAGCACAGTCTGGAGTGACTGGAGTCACAATTATGACAGAATTCATCTATGATATATGGTGGTCGCACTTGACAAGTAGCAGATGGCCTGTGTCTCAGTCTGTGGTATACCGGCTGGTGATTCAACACGCATTCTGATCCACTGAGTCAAAAGGGAATAGGATTATACTTTACAGAGCCAGTGAGAGAGAGTGTAGTACAGAAATGGAAGACACTAACTATGGGGCCGGTTCCACGGATACTAGTCTCCCTCCACAATATGACTTTGTGGTACACTTCACACGGGTTGCTGCATTGGTATCTTCTTCGTCCCAAGAGTAGGCCGGATGATGGAACCTGGACAGTCTTGTTTCCTAGGATACCTGTCAATAGTGTCTGGGTTATGGACACCTATCTGAGACCGCGTGCTTCTGTGTAGATAGGACACCGCGCAGTGAGACTGGGGGTTGGAATGGTACGTCTTTACCGGTCCTTGTGGATGTAGGGATAGTGTGCTCGGTGAAATGTCGGAGGCGACGAGGGCGTAGCCTACGCCGTAGCCTACGCCGCGTAGGGGGTGTTGCATGTTCCGTGTACTACTGTTACGACCGATGACTCTTGCTCTGGTGTTGTCACGAGCTGAATCTTTCCTGTTGTCTGCAGTACCTATCTTGATTGATTCTTAGATAACCTCATCATTACCCATTTATGTCCGGTTATATCCGATCTAGGCCTGTTGCTGTCTGAAGCAGCGGGAGATATCTAGATATACAAGGGGTTGCAATCGGTGGCACCTTTACCTCATCCTCTCTATATATACTCATATATATCCTGTCCCATGGGTGGTACCCACAGTTGTTGTCCGTAGCTATATGCTCCGAGCATGCTTCTGCGGATACCACACATGAGACCTCTTTTCATTCAACAGCTCTTAGAAGCCGGTGTCGGGTCTCTCGGCAAGACTCAACCGTTACTCAGACTTGGACACTTTAGGTGCTTTCACTGCTATGACTCTTTCACTATACTGATTTCACCAGTCTTCATGCATATATAATTCACTGTAACACTGTAGAGTCTTGAATACTGGCACTGGGGTAAACCTAGTGAGTCTCATGTCATAACATGAGTGTCCGGTCTGTCTCACAACCAAGTACGGATGATGTGTTTCGTTCATACACAGAGTCTGACTCAGACTCTGAGGCTGTCCAAAGTACATAATGACCCCATATGACTCTGGGGCCAGTATATTTGAGACATTTAATGGATATCCAGAGCCTCAGTGAGGCTGCCTCACAACAGAGTGATACTGAATACATACGTATAGTGTCTATTGAATGGGTGTCATTCGGAGTATTAGATGGAGAGTATGTCCAATGCGAGTGTGCCAGCATTCGAGTATAAGGTTGTGTAAGTGTTCTCCAAATGACCTCATGAGTAGGAGCCATGACTGTAGTGTCACCCCAATAGGTGACTCTAGGCAAGAGTCTCGCTCTGCATGAGAGGGGTGTTCTCACTTGCCTCCTTAGGCTCTCTCCCTCTCTCCCTCTCCCTCTCTCTGTCTAACCTGGCCTGGGAGCGTGTCTTTCTGACATACCCTCCGTACTTGTACCAGTTGAGCGTCAGACTGGCTGGGGGGTGAGGTATATATAGAAGTATAATATAGCGTATATACAATCACAATGGCTTGGCGGTGAGTGTATAGATGTAGTATATGTAGTATATATATATCAATGTATATATACATGTCTCTGTATCTATATATCAGTTGAGGGTCAGACTGGCTGGGGGGTGAGAAACACATACTCTAGTGTAGTGTGTCTATTAAACATTGACCACACCCATATTTAGCACACCAGGTATGTCTATTATACAACCAACAGTAGATCTAGTGTGTCTACATACCTAGCACCACAGACACGCTGGACATGGACATGGCCAGAGAGGCGAAGACAGGGGAGATGATGGGGACACCCAGGGGGTACAGGAGACCTGGGGGTAAGACGTCGCAAAGACTTCTACACGATAAGAGAGGATGTATGTCACCTGAAGCAACTGGGAGCAGAATGGCATTGTAGACTGCTGCCCATATGAAGTTGCCGTTGACCCTAGTCTTGAGCTCTCTAGAGAGGTCAAGCACCACGGGGACGCCCTCCAGGGGGTGGGTCTGGGTTAGAAATAGAGGATGTGCATGTAACGTGTATGCATACTACCGCGTAATTTACGCACCTTGCCCATGAGGACTGCGTCTGCACTCTGGCATGCGAGGTCTGTGCCAGACCCCACGGCCACTCCCATACTACTCATGGCCAGACAGGGGGCGTCATTGATACCGTCACCTGGGGTTATGACACATATATACACTCTATGTGCGGAATATGTGGAACTTCATACATATATATCATACATACACATACCTATGAAGAGGACAGGTGTGCCGCCAGCCGCCAGTCTAGCAGCGTCTCTCTGCTTCTCTCTCTCCCACTCTGCCTTGTCGTCATCAACCTCTCTCTCTCCCTCCTCTGTCTCTGCTGGGTTGGCAACCTCCATCTCAGCAACTCTCTTCTCCTCCTTCTCTCTCTCCTGCCTCTCTCTCTCCCTCTCTAGCTCACTGGCATCGGGGAGCCTGCCTCTGGCCTCTATGAAAGACACGATGGCAGTCTTGTCACTGGGTAGACACTGGGATGCTACGCGATGAGCCGGGATGCCAACCTGGTATTAGATAGATGGGTAGAGGGTGAAGAGGTGGAAGCATAATTCCAAAGAAACACACACACACACACATATATATATATCTATACATACCTGCTCAGCGATGGCCAGGGCCGCCTCTCTGTTGTCTCCGGTGACTATGTAGCAAGAGAACACGTCCTTGTTCTTCTGTGCCTTGGAGGGTGGAGAGGAGAGGGTGGACACCACAGCATGGGCCTGGGGTGAGAGATGAGTGGCAGATGGTAATCAGCAGGAAGTGTCAGATACATACATGCATATATATATATATATATATATATATATACATGTCTCTGGGTGGACACCACAGCATGGGCCTGAGGGGAGAGAGGCGGCGGGTATGTAGATAGAGCGACAACCATGTTGAAAATCAGTACGCAGTATATGTGTGTTTATGAAAGTATGCATATACATATACCCACCTCTGCCCTGACTGTGTCACTGACGCAGATGTATCCCTTGAGGCTGTCATCAACTGATACAGCCATCACAGTGCATCTGGAGGGGTGAGGAGGGGTAGATACTAGGAGGTATATATACACTGGTTTCTACACGTAAGTGAGTGGCGGGAGGTACATAATCGCAATGAACTTCCATGATGTATTGTATAAGCGTGTAAATACCCAACCTGAGCGTGTCCTGGAGAGTTGCCATACCCCCTCTAGCGGTGGAGAGGGAGAGAGACAGAGGTGCCCCCTCAGCTAGGGCCAGGGTCTCATCCTCAGGTGCCCCTCCCTCAGCAGTCAGCCTCACCACACTCATCTGTCTCTCTCTCTCTGTGGGGGTAGTGCCATGGGCCTCGAACAGTGACACACCACCCACTGTGACGCTGTGTGCCGCTGTCTCTCCCTCACGCACAAGCACACCCTTCACACCACGGCCTGGGGTCAAAGGATATATTTATGAATATACATATGAGGAATATTTCACTATTATTGGCTACGCGATGGTCTGTCTCACCTGGCACTGTCTCGAACTCCCCATCGCGTAGGGTGAAGGATGGAGCGACATCTGCTGGTGCCCCAATCACATCGTCAGAGGCCGAGACAATAGAGGCACCTATGGTGAGATATTGGAGATACAGACAACACATATATATACCACTCATCATAAGCGAACCTAGCGAGTGCTCGCTCTGCCTCTCCAGCACTGCTGCTATCTCCAACAGGTCCAGGATGGCATCCTCACCCCCGTCCTCCTCTCCCTCCTCTCTCACCACGGCCACTGCCACCACACTGGGCCTGCCAACAGTCAGGGTGCCTGGGGTCAGAGGGAACAACATACGTGTGGAGTTTACATACACTGTGTGATACCTGTCTTGTCGAACACCACTGCCCTGACACGCATGGCGGCCTCTGCGGCACTGAAGGGGTGAGAGGAGGATAGGGTATGTATCATATACATACAAGAACATAGAGAGAGAGAGTCACTTGGGTGGGAGTAGTGACAATGTGCCACCGTACCGAGCCCCTGTTCTGAAGAGAGTGCCGTATCTGGCAGCCACACCAGGTAGCACCAGCAGGACAATGGGGACAGCTAGACCTAGATATTAGAAGCAGGCACAAATATATACCGTTTATAGTGCAGTTATGCTGTATGAATGTGTGTGTATATATACCCACCCAGGGCACATGGGCATGCCGCCACGAGGAGTGACACTGTGAATCTGACACAGACTGCCAGCCTCAGGAAGAATGCACCCAGACTGGAGGTGGGGAAGGTCCCATCGGCAGTGGGGATGATGGCGAGGACAGCTGGAGGGTTAGAGAGAGAGAGAGGGAGAGAGAGAGAGAGATGTATGGATAGGAAGGATGGTTGTCGTGCCACATACCCTCCTCCGACATGAACCCAAAGACCGCTATGCACCATGCCACAAACACAACCAGGGCGGTGATGAGCAGGATGGGGGTGAACAGAGCAGCTACCCTAGGAGGTGAGGTGGTAGAAAGTGGAACACAGTGAAAGTAGTCAGATAGCAATTTATGAATGAGTTGTTGTGTACCTGTCTGCTGTCTTCTGGGCCCTGCTCTTGTACATCTGCATGGACTTGACAGTGTCGATGATGCCAACAACCTGGGTGAGATACATGCATGGGATTCTGATGTGTAAACGTAACGGTCATATTTAGTACTTGCATTGGGTACACACCTGTGTATCTGCTCCCACTCTCTCTGCGTACACATAGAGACACCCCTCCATCAGAACAGAGCCACCCAGGACCTGAAGGGTTAGATACATCATCACATAGATATCAAATAGAAAGACATAGGCATTAGGAGAGTTTCATCATGAAACTTTCATGTATGTGTATTCACGATCCCCACCTTGTTGAGCCCCTGGGCAGGTGCCTTGCTGGCATAGACTGACTCCCCAGTCAGGGCAGATTCATCGATGCTGCCTAGACCCGATACGACCTGGGTCAGGGTGTGGGTGTGATGTGATAAATAGCAATATGGCATATATATGTGTAGGCGTAGACCACTCACCACCCCATCCACTGGCACCCTCCCCCCAGCCTTGACCATCACTATGGACCCGGGGGTCAGCACGGAGGTGGGGACCTGGGAGTCAGTCTCTGCAAGGAGGACAAGGAGAGTAGCATAGAGGTACCATCACATGGTCACATAGATGCACTTCCACAGTATACATATATATATCATACCTCGACAGGTGTCAAAGATGTATCGACTGATGCAGGTGGCAGAGCCAGGGCCGGCATGGGTAGAGCCAGTGCCGTCTCAGGCATGGTACTGGCCAGGCTAGCCAGGGCAGACCCGGCCTTAAGCTAGGGGTAAGTACCATTCGAGTAGGGATCCATACACTATCGCGTAGAAACACCCACCTTTGTGAGGTTCTCAAGTGCCTTTCCCATTGATATGAACCCAATCAGCATGGGCACTGTGTCGTAGAAGACAGGGGGGGAGACAGAGCCAGCTGGGAGTGAGAAATCACAACGTTGCACTCTGAATACTATGTATGTATAAGCATACGGGTATAGAGTTCCACTCACCTGTCCCCACTGACACCCCTGTGGACAGAAGACTGAAGGCAAGGGCAGTGAAGGAGCCTGGGGGGTGAGGGGTGGATACATGCACAGTATATATGCAATGGTGTATGAGCACTACACATGCACTGAAGTATCAGTATCAGTACAGTACCTGAGTACAGTATATGCACTGATACCTGAGCTGAAGAGTGTCTCCATGGTGGGTGACCCGTGGATGAGGCCCTGGGGTGAGAGAGAGGGAGAGAGAGAGAGCAAGAGGGATCAGTCATCATTCTTGACACCTCATATCCTATATATCATATTGTGTACATGCCTTGTACCCCTTCTTGAGCAGAGACCACCCCGGTCCAAACTGGACGGCACAGGCCAGCACAAGCTGTATGGCAATGGCCCATGTAAGGCCAGGCAGGATGCTGAGGGGTCAGTCACGCGCACAAGAGGTGGGCAGAGACACTAGACCAACTCTTTCTCCTTCTCTTTCTCTTTCTCTCAATATATATACTTGAATATATACATACCTATAGAAGAGCCACGAGTCTGGCCAGTACTTGGGCCCTGCCATCTGGATAGTCATGACCACACCTGCTATGCACAGGGAGACTATGCACTTGAGGGCCCACCTCCGGCCCTCACCTGCAGGGTGAGAGAGGGGGGGAGATACCTACACATATACCTGTTACTTTATATATATATATGTATGTCACCCAGATCACTCGTGTTCATGCCGTCAAGTATGGTTATATGTATACATATAATTATATGTATTAGTGTGTGAATACCCACCCGTGTCCATGCCGTCCAGGGACATGGACCCAGAGGGGGTCAGGGGGGAGGCGCCATACCTGCGGGGTTAGCATTGGTAAGGTATATACAGTCATTGTACAAGAGTGTACATTACACTTACAGTGTAGCACTCACCCGCACTGTGTGACTATGTCCACCACTGTGTCCACAATGTCAGTGGCAGAGTGAGACTGAAGGGTGAGGGGGGGGGAAGGGAGTGGGAGTGTAGGTGTATATCTAAGGAATCGGTAATGGAGCGTATAGCGCAAGGGAGGTGTAGACGGCGAAAAATATAATGGGAGTGCTAGTACCTCAGTTGTCCTGAGTGTGACTGCCGCCGTTGAGAATGGCAGGTTGACGGCACACTCTGAGACAAGGGGACAGGAGAGGATGGCCTTCTCAACGGCACCCACACAGGCACCACACGTCATGCCTGGAGTAGGAGAGAGAGAGAGAGAGAGAGAG